>QJNV01000483.1:0-39652 GCA_004155935.1 Monosporascus sp. GIB2
GGTGGATGTAGGGGAAAATGGATAGGACCGATGACAGACTATCACTAACGGTCTAGGGGAATACATACGAGGCAGTGGAGGATGTGGAAGCACTGGAGAAGATATACGCCATTGCCATCATCCCAAGGGAACCGGTAGGCGTGCGGGAGCTGCTTCTCCTTGACATAATGTTGAGGCAGCGCTATGACGCCTGGATCACTGCTGAGCTTTCCCCAAAGCCCCTCGGCCACCGCGAGGTTCTCGCCCGTGTACTCGGTCAATGGGTAGATCTGTATAGGCATACAACGCGTGAGGCCGGCTGCGGAACTGCCAGCGCGGGAGTTCAATGGTGGGTATAAGAAGCTACACGCACCGTAATGAGAACGACACTCTCTGTCCTGACCTCGCGGAGGCCATGGGGTTTGCACCGCGAGGGCGAGGCTAGCGACAAGTGAAATCACCGGTAGAATCACTGCGATCGTTATGATGACCCAGGGCGAGAGTCTGAGAGGCGAAGACGTCGCATTTGGCGAACCTGATCGACTTCGTTGGTGGTCAAATATTCTCCGAGAACTTGCCGCAAGGCTTTGTAATCTTTCAGATCCAGTACCATCTTTTGAATTCAGATACAAGTCAAGAAGAGAGGACGAGAATAACGGGATCTTTGGGTTGTGCTCTCAAGGCCGGGGTCTCCTGATGCGGAACACAGGAACAAGGCATAAACCGAGGCTGGACCTCCTACATAGGTTGCCAAAGTTCCAAGATATGGCCGCATCGGCCTGCCAAGCGAATAGAGAAGCTCTTTACTTGAGTTGCGGGAGTTGTACGCGAGCAAAGAACGTGGTTATTGCAATTGCTGATTACGACTAGCCTACCAGAGACCACCCCATAATGCGTAAATAGATCCCGATTCTTCATCGTCTGGGGGCATATGACCACTCCGGCTATCGTGACGGCGCTGCTGCTCTCCCGCTCCTGGTTACATCGCCACGTCACGCAATTGACTGCGCATGCTCGTTATCTTGGTGGCAGGTTTTGAAAGTGCAGCTCGCCTACATGAAAAATATCCAACAGTTTCCAAACTCGAAGTCCCGGAAATCGTCCAATACTGCCTGGCCTGAGCAGCCAGCTGGGATCCCTCGCTCAGTCTGTTGTAGATAGCTGTGCGTATTTGCGGAAATGTTTTGTCATCTTGGCTCTACCGACGTGTCTCCCCTGTACCCGCGTATGCGCTCACTCCGGCGATTGATATCAGTTCCCGCTCGAGAAGGTCTCCTCTGGGAAGACCGCCGGTTCTCTACCAATATTGTCGATTACACGTTTACTGCGGATCCTCGACCCGAGTTGGGCGAAGCTTGGCATCGTCTTTTCATCAGTGCGTAGCCCCTTTCTACTAGTTCTCCCCTTGCAGATCCTCGTCCCGGTTATTCTAGCAATCCTGTATTTCAGACGACAATATTCGAGTTCCCAAAGACTACGTGGAAGAGCTCAACCTGACCTCAATATACACGGAACATGGGTCTGAAGGCATTGTGTCCCTTGGTGTCTACCATTCCCTGGGTTGCCTGGTACGTATCATATACTACGAAGCATACAATGCGCAATGACATACCGGAAAGTCCTTAATGAAGGAATAAGAAAAGGTAAAGGGGATTCTGTTTAAAGCGGATTAGCACCAGGGCAAATCGAACGAAGCGATGGCACGGGAAGCCAAACACGTCGGTACGCTGCTCTGACCTGTGCTCCTACATCCTACCTCCACTCACTCTAGCATCTAACGGACTGGGTGGTGGTCAGATAAATGAATCGAATGCATCCGCGAGTCGCTCATGTGCCAGCCCGACATTTCCATGGTCACATTCCGCTGGATCAACAACACGGCTTAATATGAGGACAAGTCGGAATACTACTCCACCAACTTTGACGTTTCGACGCATATGGGTGCGAACTGGGAGGCGCTCGACTCGTGGTCCGATCAGCGCATGTTCGACCTGTTCCAGGGCGGTCTGCTGCAGAGACCAAAGCCCGAAAGCAGGCCGCCTGATTCGGCCGATGAATAGGCAGAGTGTCTTTGCCGGACGCATTAACTGTGATTAAAGCCGGCACTGAAGCTACCAGTTGGGATGTATGGGAAGCGGACACACTACGTCCCCCTGAAGAGAACCATAGGATTCTACATGAACTGCGAGCTCATTGATCTTCGATGTTGGGTAGCCCTTTGGCATGCGTCGTCAACGTAGCCTATACAGCCGTAACGAAAATTGAGTTTGTGGTGTCAAGCTGGCGAATAAAGTGCATTTTAACCCCCGAGTAATTACTAACACATGTAAGTAACTATCGTATATTGTTGCATCAATAAATTCGGGCCATTTTCCATGCAGTATTCGTATGCCGCTAAGCAGTTATTCAGGAAAAGCAATGCAATAGCGTATTTATGCAACCACAGAATACTGTGTACTGGGCAGCCTGCATGGATACCGATACGTAGTGTCTGGAAAGATCAACTGTACTTCGTATTAAGTGCTACCTCGTAGGGTCGTGCGCCAACCGTCGAAGCTAGAGGACAAGACGAAAGTCGAGCATTTTTACAGATATTTACACCAGGACGTGTAGGGACTGCTAGGTAGACCTGTTGAAAACGGCTATCTAGAATTGCTCTACCGTTTATGCTTATCGCGAACTCAGTGCCTGTACACTTATTAGGTAGGCTCATCCCTTTAGTATCGCTTCGACAATGCCGTCGGCGTCTTCCTCTCGAGGTGACCAGACCTTTAGGACCTGGAAGCCAACACTGTCAAGGAGCTCACGCCATTGCCTTTCGGTCCGCTCCATGCCTGCATTGAAGGCCATCATGGTCATATCGAGCATGGCATGAAAGGTGGAAGCCCCTTGTTCGGGAATGATCATCTCGTGGAGGAGTAATCTGGAATATCCGGGCTTCATCGCCTTTTTAACCCGTGTGAGGATCTCCATACACTTAACATCCGACCAGTCGTGCAGGATGTGGTGGTAGAAGTACGCACGTGCTCCTACGTAAATATAAGCGGGAAATCGCCAAGTTTATTAACGAAACGAAAAGAAAACGTGTTACCTTGCAGCGGCTGCTCTGTAGAAAAGTCGTACGACACTCGCTCAATGGCGGGATTAAGATCCCCGATACTTTCTATGACCGGAGCAAGATCCTGGAGTATGAGACGCCCTTGTCGGGGATACTTCTCGTGGAACGCGAGCAGATCGTGGCCTCTGCCGCCACCGACATCCACAAGCAACGCCGAGTCCGCCGTCGACCCGTCGAGAAGTCGTTCTTGTACTGGAAACCAGTCCACCCAATAGCTTCTCGCGCCCATGGTGTTTCCCATGAACATGTTGAAGTCCCTGAGAACTTCGGGCATGGAGCTATAATACTCGAAAGTTGTCAGCTTGGTCTGGAAGGCGTACTGCATGAGGCTGTCCTTGGGGTCGGTGGGACATCGATAGTCCGCTTCTTTGAAGTACTTCGGTGCCTTCTGTGCCGCGCCTACAACCATTTCGCCGCTTGGCTGCTAGTCAGCCAGAAAGCCCCCACCATGCAGTGACGGCTGCGAACTCATATTCGCACGTGGTTACTTACAGCATCCTGTGCCCAGCAGCAATCCCTTCTGTGGCCATTGCTTTGGTAATGGGATTGGCTTGCCACAAACGCTCGCCCACCTCATGGACCAATCCAATCGATGACACAGACCTTAACACTCGTACTGGTGTACAGTTAATCTGTTGCTCGCTCTCTTTTAGGTACACAGGGAAAACGTACTGATCAAAAGCTCTTCGCCGCCTGAGAGCGATGCGAGCTCCATCGAGGAGACTGGCGCGCCATAGTCGACGATATGCTTGAATAGATCGAGATGGACAGCAATTCTGGCCGTCACAGGGATAACAGGCTGGCATAACTGGTGAGTACACAGGTGCATATGAAGGTCGCACACGCTTTGGGAGTAGGGGGAATGGGGAACGCGGTGTCGACTACCGAAAAGGCCAGGGCCACAGCTACGTCCTCCGGCTTCTCGAGGCTCGCCGTGAGTCTCTTGCTCAGTTGCAATGCTTCTTTCCTCGCCCCTGTGTCCTCCCCCGATGAAAGCCGCGAGCTCAGCTGGCTCAGCTGCTCAATGAGATCGGTTGTTGAGCCTGAGCTTGTCATCGTGGTCGCGCGTCGGAGTCCCGGGCGGGTTCAGTGACCTGACAGACCTACGTCGATAACTGCGCACACTGGTGTATCGGGTGAGTGTTCGGCAGTGAGATCCAGGCGATCAATTGATGTGCGGACGAGGGTGAGGGAGCAGTCACCCAGCAAAAAATTACCCACGACCCATTGAGAGCCATGGGGTCTTAATTGCCTACGTGCCCCTGAGGACCCATGGGTCTTCATGGGTCACCCACGGGTACCCATTTCCTCACTATAGTGCTGACGAGGGAAATACTTGCCTCACGTGCAACGCGTGACAACCGACAATACCTGGTCCCCTTTCGTCTATTTCGGGACATTGGGCTGCCTATTATTCAATGATACCGTGGCATCCCAATGGTGGCCTGAAAGTGGTTGATTTCAGGACTTCTGCTACAATATGTGGCCGCGTGTCGAGCGGCTATGCTTCCAAGGAACCTCATACACGGCAACTCTGCCCCAGAGCAATGTTCCACTGTGTAGTCAACTCGGACCCAGAACACATATAACACAGGCCCACCCTCGAGTGATTTGATGCTCAAAGCCTGGCATTTCGACGTTGTATGCAACATGGTAAGCAAGGGGCTAGTTGGCTATGATGTATCGTCTGTGATTGGCCAACGCCACAACGTTAGCTGCGGAAGGTTGTATTGCTTGCATATAGGGCCGACTGCAAGGGTGCCAGGAAAGCGTACCGCAGAACCAACTAGAAAAGGGAAAGTATCATGTATGGCGTTTTAGGAGGTGTAATGCCAACAAGAGGCTGGATAGATCATGCGGAGAAACCTTCTACACCTCAGAGGCTTGGCGCCCGGTGCCGAGATGAGCCTTGCGCTACATTTCGAGGCCGCCGCCATTTCGTGGATAAATCGATGGACAGGTGTGTTGCATTTCGGGTTTGCTGGTCGAAAATTGCGAGATTATACAGTCCTCAACGAGATCAGTCGGGATGACAGCAAGGGGGCCACAAATACTAGCTACGCTCATGCCACTCACGCCAGCGATGACCGGGCAAGGTTTGGTGATGAGGACATTGTACGCAAAAACATAAACGGTCTTGGTGGCGTCTGGGGACCTGTGACCGACAGCGCGACCGAAAGAGATTATCGTACTGACTCGGGTATCTGGTCGATAAGGCAGGCCGCCGGTGAAATCTGGATAGCCTATACACTGATGAATTGCCCGATGCTCATGGGGCTATATACTCTGGTGACCCGCTTCCTTTGGGGATTATATTAAGCGGGTTTAATAAAAGAGATTCGTAATAAGCTCCTTGCTGTCAAGGAAAGTGGTGGTACATAATGAAGGACAGAAAAAGTAACATTGTAGGTAGTTCACAGCATGAGAATGGATAATATGACCATTATACCTGCCGTCCCTTAATTATTCGGGAGCCAAGCCCCCTATATATAGCCCTCGCCAGCGGGTTACTAAGACCCAGAAAGGGCGGTTACGAACAAATTCCTACAATTTCTCCCGACATTTCACGGAGACTTACCTGTATTATATATTTTAATATTATCGTTATCCTTTATAACCTATCCGTTATGTTTCCAACATCTTAATCTTCCAAAGGGAAAAAAAGCAATACACAATCCATAGCATTGGATCTCATAACATAGACCCCGTTGTAGCTAAGGTAATTGAAATAAAGGTTGTTGTCTAGCGTTACTATATAGTCAAGTGCTGTCCTTCGGAAGATTCGTTGCCCTATGACTCCTCAAAGCATTAGCTCAGGGAATAATGTAGCGGAGTCATCTCTTGTTGTACTTAGAACGTTCGTGGGTCTCCGGCCGGGTTCATCATCGAACTGAGAACCAACCCTGGCGGGAACGCTTTGAGTATTGCCATATACATAGAGCTTATTGGATGGCCTAGGAGGAAACCCTTTTTGACACCTAGGCTATCACCATTACCTTTTTGCAGTTGCATTCCTCTCCTACATCTCATACTTTAGTTATGCGTATCTTTGCAACGAAAAGTCGAAAAATTAAATGGGCTTCATATTTTCAACAGCGAACGATGATTAACATTGGCTGTAGATCAGCTTTAGGAACCCTATGTTATTAAGATATTTCGAGGTAGGCAATAAGTGTTATGAGGTGATTGAAATGGTGGCGCGGCGTTGCCAGGGTGCTTAAAAAGTAATAGGTAGCTTTATTTAAAGAATCAATGTATGAATATCACCATTCGCCCTATAGCCATGGCAGCAGAATTCTTCGCCTTGAAGATAAAGGGTCCAAGCTCGGCGGTATCGTATAGGAGTGGATTTCAATGGAGTGGATAGGAGTCCCTATAAAGACCATCTCAATGAACGACTAGCCTTTATATATACTAGCAAAGCCGGACACCTATTCGGAAGGCTCAAACACTTCCTGGCATAGAGTATATCCCATTGCAGGTGCTACACGTCTACCAGTAAGATAACAATGTACCATTAAATGGAAGCCCGTGATGTGGCAAACGGCATATTCCTATTCGAGCATATAAACCTTGACATTTACGCATGAAAGCATCGGCTGGTCCAGGCTCCCCTATTACTCTACCGGGTATCTCTAAGAACTAAACTTTATAGAAACAGAAGGCCACGTAGAAGTTGGCAACTTCCATCTCCTCGGGAGACACTAGCAAATCGCCCCTGCCTCTTCCTCGCACGCCCATGCGCTCGCTTAGGGGCCCCAGAATATGGTCGTCCTTCTCCGACTCCCATACGTCCGCGAATCTCTTGTGGTACTGCAACTCCAGGTTGTAGTCCTCCGCCAGGCCTCGGAACGCTTCCCAGGGAACGACGTATTCCGGGACCTCCTCCACCGCCTCGTGTAGGTAGAAGCTGTACTTCCAACCGTACGGCGGTCGGAATATTCCGTCGGCCGGGGTCTTGCCCGGGAACCTAACCCGGTAAAGCTCGTTGCCCCACTCCGCCGTCTCCTCGGCCTCTCCCTCTTCCCGGTCCTCCTTCGGCGGTTCGGCATCCTCGGGAGAATCCTTCTTCCTCGCCGCCATGCGCTCGTTGAACTTGATGACTTGCTCGCCGATTACGTCCGAGCTGGGTATGCAGCCCATGAACCGGCCGCCCTTCTTCAGTGCGCCCGAGACGTTCTCCAGCATCCTCCGGGCCTTCTGTTCGCTCTCGAACGCGTAGTGCATACAGAACATCATGCTGACGATATCGAAGCCGCTTCTCCCCATTGGTGAGCGATCAAAACCGACTTGTCGCACAATTTCGAGGTCTTCAATTGATTCACCGTAGCAGTCTTTGACGAGGAATCGCGCGTCGAAGATACGCGGTGGACGGCCTCCTCTGTGCCCGCCTCTGCCACCGCGGCCTCCACCGCCGCGATTGCCCATGTTGCGATACCGGTCCCTAGCCTGCTCGATTGAGACGTCTGCAGGGTCCAAGCCGACGTAGAGTCCGACTCGCTGGGGCGCTTGCTGCCATTTCCCGAGATCGCCACCCTTGCCGCACCCTATATCAAGAACGAGTAGCTCATGGCCGCCAGTCCCTGCAAAATCATGACCGCGCTCATGCGCGCCGGGGGTGTGGTCTTCATCGGGTGAGAACTTCTGAATGATGGTGCTCTTGACCCAATTGTTAAAGGACCTTAACCCCTTGATCCTGCTGTCCGTCTTCCTCCAATCGCGGCCTCGCTCCGGCACGGCATTGTAATGTTCCCTCACCACATCGTTGATTCCTCGTTGCTCTAAGACGGCCCTCGTAGCGGCAGCTTCTGCGGCTTCGCGTTCGCGTTGTTCCTGCCGCTGGCGGAAGGATGCTGCTTGGGATTCGGGAATGCGAGCTCGCTGGCCTGGTCTTTTCAGTTTCCTCGGCGCTTCCGAGGGCGATCTTGATCTTTGACGCTTCTTGGCCGGCTCGAGTTTCTTGGCGTCGAATGGTTGAGGAAGGTCGTCAATTTCGTCCGACGCCATTGTGACAAAACTGTTAGGCTATATGGCGATATTGGGGGAAGTTTGATAATTTCCGTTAAACTGAAGATCAAATCGAGAAATTCGCAATGGTGAGACTTCTCGCTTGCATCAACACTTGAACTCGTAGTGATGGAAGATGTCAAATGTAAGAATGTAGAAGGTTGCTCTTATTACCAGAGGAGGAAAGCGGACGGGCATGGGCTGTGGATCCCGGCTCTGCGCTAACTGAGATACATCGGTACTGGGGTACCTAACTTAAACTACTTACTGCGGTACTACCGGTATGTAGGATACATGAGGTCCGTTCAGCGTGCAGCCGCAAACTGGGCCCACATATACCCCTGTGTAGCGAAGTTACTGATTGGTCGGCAACATCTTTCAGGTACTATGTACATAAAATCTCGTTACGTAGGAAGCTGCGGCCTTGTGGCATGAGCTTAGACCACCTTCAGCCTTCCTCCAGCAATCAAGCATTGGGGGGGAACTATTGACTTCCTTTTCGCTGCGATGCGACGGTACCAGAGTTGCTGATAATCATCATAACCATCATACACCAACCTCACCACTTCCCCCCCGGCGAACTCGGCTCCCTTTTAAAATTCTCACTTTGCCGTTATTCTGACTTCTCTACAAAATATCCCCAAATCTTTACATCCCGTATTGGTTGACGGTCTTCACCTCCCAACATGGGTTCCGATCCTCAATACGCTAAATGGCCTCTGCTGCCTCTAGGTCAGCATGTTTTCAACCTGACGAATCCCTACGCCGCCCGCCCAGCCCAGCAAGCCTCCGCGAAGAGCTTACAAGATGCCATTAACGAGCACAAGATGGCGCCGCTGTATAAGTATCTGGCACACCCCACCGAAGGCATTCTGAACGCCGTCGGAGAGAGCACATCATCAGCATCAGCTCCCCGGAGATCTTTAAGCCGGAAATCCAGTGCTGCCGGTATGATTGCGAGCAAGAGCTCCATGCCGGCTGCGAGCCTACCCTGGGATGAAGACGTCTATCAGAAGCTTAAGGCGGATAACGACAAGGAGCTCGAGGACATACAGAAGGAGGAGGACGAGGCTGTCGAGAAGGCAGGTGACACGGAGATTATGAGTGCGAGGGGAAAGCGCGCCGAGTTCTATGCTAGAATCGGCGACAAAGTATGTGGAACGAGACGTCCGTGGCTCTCCTGATTTGCATGCTGACGCGAACTGCAGGACAAGGCAATAGCCGCCTACGAGGACGTCTTCGAGAAGACTGGTATCCTCGGTACCAAGATCGATCTTGTCCTAGCCATAATCCGCATGGGTCTCTTCTACGGCGATAAGGCGCTTGTAAAGAAGGAAGTCGCCCGAGCGAAGACGTTGGTAGAAAGCGGAGGTGACTGGGATCGTCGCAACCGTCTGAAGGCTTACGAGGGCATACACCTGCTCACCGTCCGATCTTACAACGGCGCCGCCCCACTTCTCCTCGACTCCCTTTCCACATTCACCAGCTACGAGTTGTGCACATATTCAAACCTCGTCGTCTATGCCGTGCTAGCCGGTTCCGTGTCTCTCAAGCGGGTCGACTTCAAGAGCAAGGTTGTTGATGCGCCCGAGATCAAGGCCATCCTAGGTGCCGATGGCGAGGACAAGCTCCTAGCGCTATCGGGGGCCATCTCTGCCGGCCCTGGCGCCGAAGATGCCGAGATGCAAGACGCCTCCAAGGACACCACCGTCACACCTACCCCTGCGACCAAGGCAACCGCGGTAGTGAACCTGACGACCCTGGGCGCGGGGACGGACCAGCCCGAGGCCGAGATGGCAGTCGACTTCTCCCCCCTTGCACAGCTCGTCAACAGCCTGTACAGTGGCAACTACAAGCTGTTCTTCCAGGCGCTGGCGCTCGTCGAGGAGCAGTTCCTGACGCAGGATCGCTATCTGCTCGAGCACAAGGCCTGGTTCATCCGCGAGATGCGCCTGCGTGCGTACCAGCAACTTCTGCAGAGCTACCGCGTCGTGGGGCTCGAGAGCATGGCCAACGACTTCGGCGTCACCGTTGACTTTTTAGATCGGTATGTGTCCCCCTCTCTCTATCCCATCCCTTTCCGCCCGCGCTCCGGCCATTATGAATTAGAACCCCTCCGCATACCCAGAGATCAACTAGCTAACGAATGTGTCCCGCAGCGACCTGGCCAAGTTCATCGCAGCCGGGCGTATCCCTTGCACTATCGACCGTGTCACGGGCAAGGGCGTCATCGAGACGAACCGCCCGGACGACAAGAACAAGCAGTACCAGGATGTCGTAAAGCAGGGCGATCAGTTGATCACCAAGCTCCAGAAGTACGGCCAGGCCGTGCGCCTCCGAGGTAGCGAGAGGGCGTAGATCTGGGTCGTCTTACGGGCCGTATTTACGAACGTGGTGTTTTTGAATTCTACGAGTCAACCCGACGTAGATTCGACGGAAATAAAGTAGGGATAGAAAGCCTAGGTCAGGTCTGTCCTGACTGGGCGCTATTTAGCCAGCACCCACGACGTGCAAATGGGACGGCCCGTAACCCTATTTTACCGTTGGGGGGCCGTCCACTCAAGGCCAGTGCGATAAATAGATCATTGTACAAGAAGAAAAATACCGAGGACCTAGACGAGCTTGACGCGCTTAATATAAGCAAGAAAGCTCGTTTTTCTTGCAAATGCCCTCCGTAAAATACGCTTTCCCTTCATGTATTCACCTTCATCTGTTGAGTTGTAAAATACCGTGATTCAGATCGGAGAGTTTCTAGATGCCCTTCTATCAAAATGCCTTGTGTATCTCTATAGCTAGCCACCACCTTTCGAGGGCAACAAATCACCAAAGTCATAATCATGATGACGACGAATACCACACAGTCTTCGCTTCAATGCCGCTAACCAGGGAGGCGAGCCGAACCTTTCGAAATGCCCCCCTGTGAACTACATCTCCGTTACGCCCTTACGCATATACGCCCGTTACCTGAACTCGTCCATGAAATCCCTGTGGAACTTCTTGATGCGGCCGACCCACTCGGTGCCGGGCGCGAGGAAGGTGGTGCGGAAGTGCAGGGTGCCCTCCTTCTGGCCGAAGCCGGAGCCGGGCACGAGGCAGACGCCCGTGGCGTCGAGCAGGCGCATGCAGTAGAACTCGTCGGGGCTGCGGCCCTCCCTCGCGGCGGCCTCGAGGGCGCGGGCGGGGAGGCGGATCGCCGGGAACAGGTACATGCTGCCCTGGGGCTCGCCGCACTCGACGCCCTCCATCTCCTTGAAGGCCTCGTAGAGCGCCGTCGCGCGCTCCCGGAGCCCGCGGAAGATGGCGCCGTACTCCCGCTCGTAGAGCTCGTGCGAGGGGTCGCCGGGGCGCGGCGGGTTGACCATGAGCTCCACGAGGCACTGGCCGATCACCGGCGCGCACAGCGTGATGGACACGAACTTGTAGATCTGCTCCTCCACCGCCTTGTCGAACCCGACGAGCTCGAAGTAGCCGCCGCGGTGCCCGCACTCGCCCACCATGCCCTTCGAGATGGAGTGCAGGGACGCCAGCTCGACGTCGCCGAACTTCGCGGGGTCCTCCCGCTGCAGCTCGAGCAGCACCTGCCGGAAGCTGTGGAACTTGCCGACGAAGACGTTGGTCTGGTACACCTCGTCGGCCATGACGACGAGCTTCTCCGCGGCCGCGAACTCCAGCACGGACCGGATTTCGGCCTTCGACAGGGAAGCGCCGGTAGGGTTGCCCGGGTTGATGATGACGATGGCGCGAACATCGGTGCCGTTGCCCTTGGCAGTATTGTATGCCTCCTTGATGGTATCCAGCGACGTGCCCCAGTTGCTGGCCTCGTCAAGGTAGTACGGGACGCTTGTGGCATTCAGGACGGAAAGCGATGCGGTATAGAGCGGGTATTGCGGGATCGGGATGAGGATACCAGAATTCGGCGAAGCGCAAATGATGTGCAACAGAGTGTTCACTCCAGATGAAGCACCGCCCGAGAGGTATATATGCGACGGGTCGGCAGGGAAGCCATCTCGCCCTAGCCACGTTCGTTAGCTTGCTGGTCAGTATCCGAATGCTACCCGGGAAGCGCACCCTCCAAGAACTTAGCGACGCTCTCCTTGATGGCTGGGACACCCGCGCTCGCGCTATAAGCTCCAACGCTGCCGACATGGCTGAGGAGCCACTTCGCTCGCGCAATGACGTCGGTCTTGTAGCCCAGAGAGTTCAGCAGGACATCTTCGTGCTCCAGCAACTTCGGGTTCTCCAATATGCTCAGGACCTGGCGGAAGAAGGTTATAGGCTTCTGGTCAAGCTGCTGGGGATTGCCAATATTTGCACTGATGACCTGGTCGAATGGCAGGTCCTTGTCGCCTTTTCGAAGTTTGGCCCGGTAGACCTCGGACTTGACGGCCAGTTCACCACGCACGGCGTACTTGGCCTCTACCACGTGCGGGTTGATGTTGTCTAGAGTCAGTCTACCCATTGTTTTCGTGGTGTGGAACTGCCGTCTAGAGCCCGTCAAGAACTGCAAGTTGAAGTTTTCTCTGCGTGGGGATGGTGGGGTAAAAGACCCTGATCTTAACGCTGGCGCGGCAGAAGGCGCTGTTTAGGGGGAACGGGTCAACCACGGGTCAGTTCCAAGTTTCAAATACGTACGACACGAGAGAATGGCTGGTAGGATTTGAAGACAGAATCAGACAAGAAATGAAATATAACACGAACGTAAGGAATAGGAAACAAGAGGATCAAGTCGTCAAGTTTTTGTTCTCAGGAAAACAAGCTGAAATCCCCGATACTCCATTATAGGCTCGGGCGAGACCATCTTATTAAAACGCCAATGGGGGTTTTTCAACCCACTTTGCCTGCAGGATCGCGCCCGCCCGGCTGGTGTTCATGCTCTTTCGGCCGTTTCCAGCCTGACACACGGAGATGTTACAGTGCTCGTCTGACCATCATCATGACCAATGGCTTTAGTCAGATGGGTAGAGTACTGCTTGTACTGAAAGCCCTTGCAATGGACCCACCCGGAGACCAGTGCAGCGGGACTAAAATGCGTTACGTATTGGGTTGCGACGGGGCTGGGATGATAACCTGAACTTAAGGCTTGAGGTGGGAATGAATAAATGGGGGTAAGATCTTGAATGGGAGTCTTTCCATCAATAGAACAGAACATCTATACGTATGACTCCGACTTACTCGAGGCGAAATGTAATCCACACTGCTGGTGTGGACGCCCGTCATGAGGTCCGCGGGAGTAATCGGATCGGCTCGCGGGACTCGGCGAGATCGGTGTCAGGTTGACAACAGCTCCCAGAGCTCGAGCTCTGGCTCGTACAAGATTCGGCGGCGCCGCCATCCAAAGTCGACAGGCTTCAACTCAGAGATGCCAGCCTGGAGGAGATAACTACCAGCTCGAGGCAAGGAGAAAGAACAGAAGAGAGATACAGAGACTTCTCATTTGTCATTTGATTATATTTCTCGGGTCTGATTAGCCCGTATGAATTCCAAACGAAGCACCCTATCTTTACCTGTTTGTCTTGGCGAAGTCGAACAAGCGAAAACCCTTGCTTTACCTGGGCATTTACTAATCCCAAAAAGTTCCGGCTAGTGGAACGCTCTCCGATCTCGCTGTCTCCAGTCAACTCCAGGCGGCGCTATCCTAGCTTGGGAATTGCCTTTTTAGGACAGCCGATCATGTGCATCTGGTCTTGGCAATTTCAACTACACGCCGTGATGTTAGTGAAGGTAATTCGTATGTCGTGAGCATCTCAGCAGAATCAATAGGGATACCCCAGCTTCAAGAACTTAGGTGATACATGAAGCAATACCTCGACATCCCGTTCACTATGATAGAAGGACAGTCTAGCCTTACGGCTGCTGTTGCGTGTTTGAGACGGACTAGTATTCGAAACACACTGCGAGCAAGGGACTATGTGACAAAGGTGCACGGACGATTATTCTCTTTAACACCGAACCCAGAACGTCGATAAGTCAGTGGTCGGCCGAAACCACAAGAAAAGGACCAGCGCAACGAGAAAAGCGATCAATGTGGAATCCCAGCTCCCCCAACACGGCGGAATACCAAACACCCAAGGCCGTGATAGCAGAAAAAGAGGCGTAGACAACTGCCGACTAAATCTACTTCAACCCGGTCAGGGCCATACGGCGATTAGAATCTACCTATAACAACGCATGACAGTCGTATCGGTGGTAGCGATGATGGTAGTTATGCCCCTGTCAACAGAATGGAGCTAGCAGTGGTCGGCATTGGCCATATCAGGACATTGCTGATGCGAGTTCTTTCCATAGACGTTGGTAATGGTCCCGTTTGGTGCCCTACGTTGCCTGCCACTACGCCGCTCGGTTCTGTCTTGATATCGAAACTGTTGAGGAACGGTAGACGGATCAGCAAACATCTCGAAGCATGCTCACTCTTAATACTTACCCTGGGGCCAGGAATAACATCGCGTAGGTCGTCCAGTTGGGCTCGGAGAGCCATAGCGCCGTTTTATTGAACCTCAGTTCCCATACGTTGGATTTCTTATGTCGTAGGATTGCGGGTCGACGTGTTGGGACTCAGTTATGTCTTCATCGGGCACCGAGAAAAGGTAGGCTTTTCCAAGCGAATCCTTCTACGACTACGATACCGAGCCTTCGGAAAATATAGTTCGAAGGCTCCCTCCAGGTGGTATTTGGGTATAATTTAGGGCATTGAGACTTGATGCACCTTCACTAGGTTACATCTTCCTAAGAAATCGTTAGTGGGATTGCTGCCATTTTCATAGGTATGGTGATAGATGCGTATGGCTCCAATTTATCAAAGTTCCTATTGAGTTATCTGGGCAGAAGCTACATTAGATCAAGGAGCTGCGTAGGTCAGAACCAGCAGTTGCAAGGTTAGCTTTTCATTTGTTCAACTGTCTCTATCCTCTCCACAGCACCTAAACCCCGTTGTATAATACATAAGGGAAGATCATCGACCTAACCAAGATAGGGGATTGTATCGTGCCATAAATTCTACCCTGTATTGTACGTATCTGTATGGTTTCCCCAACTCGTGTCACCGATTGGGTACAAGAAATGCTTCGTATGTCCTAGGCAGGTAGGTTCACATGGGCCTACCTTGATGGGAGTATCTATACCCGTGCGGTTCTGCTATTCCTTTCTGAAATTCTAGGAAACAGGGGCATAGTATCTCGCTAATCTACTAGATCAAGAAAACTCTGCTACCACCTTTCGTGTTGACAACAGAGAGCATCAACCAGCCAGATGGAGCCATGCTCTTGCCTTGAAATTAAATACCACCCCATCTCTCCTAGTGTAACTTCCTTCCCTTCCCGATGATTGGTCCTATGGCAACACCTTCTCGCACTCACGTACCTTCGCCAATTGCATGTCCCAAAGCCAGTTGACCCGAGCTCTCTAATAAGTGATTCTTTCCCCTTTTATTCCCTATTTTCCTCTGTCACCACTTGCTTCCTCACTTTTCTCATATGCCCCTTCACTCTTACTTGCTTCACTTGGATTTCATCATTATGCATTTTTACCTCCATCAGCTACCGTGGACTAATCTCTATCATTCCATATAGGTACTCAGATCTTCGTCACATTAGCCCCCTCTCCCAACTTAGTCGAGCGTTGGGTCGCAGAAGGAACCCGTACAGTACTCACGTAAGTCCACATTTCTTTGTGTCCCAGCCCCGTCTTCCTATCTTCCCCGATTCTTCCATCTTCACGCCCAATCGACGTAGAAAAAGACTGGGAAAGACACGGTTACGAGCGGAGAGAGCGCGTCGTATCGAGAAAAGAAGGTCTGATCAGCCGCTCCCACCATCGGTGTGTCTAGATCTCTCCAAGGTAGCCAAGCACGGTGTCAATCTCCGCTTCAGGGCCGGGTTGCTCCTTGGGTAGTCGGCGTCGGAAGAATGTCAAACTGCCAGTTCTTGGGGTGTACGCTTGTGCCGGCCCCTCATAAGGACGTTTGTGTTGAAGGCCAGCCATCATCCACTCGTCGGATGAAGGTGGGCGGATTGCGCTAATGGTCGTGCTCGGGGTGCTTCTGTAATGGCTGTGCTCGCCGCTTCTATTGCACTACTTAATGGCGCACTTGTACATCATATTTAGGTGGTGGTGGGCTTTCAGACCTAATCCGGGTTTGGTCTTGGTATGGGGGAGTTGCTCGCGGGGACCCTCCAGTTCGTCATGGAAATGGCGATGCTCCATCAAATCACATGAACCCGTGCTCCCCGGACTCTCTCTCACGAGAAATGCGAAATATGGATTTTATTGCCCTCACAGAACCGGCTTTTGTCGGGGGGTCCGGGGCCGCAGTCGAAGTGCTCTATGCTGATGACCGTGACTTGTGAGAACCCCCCTTGGAGCTTGGGTGTAACTTACTCGGCAAGGTTTCCTTGCTGACTGGACTCGACAGGAACCTGCTTATGACACACACGAACAAGAGAACGCTCGTCCCAGCTCCTCCCGGATGCCTAATGAGGAGGTAAGCCATCTAACCCCAGGGCACAACATCGACTCTAAGCATACTGGCCATTAAGACTAGGTGGGAGTATTGCCGGCTGCCTCATAATTTCAATAAGCTGTTCCGTACGCTGCTCGGGAACGTCGACAAAAGTGCCTCCTTATCTATGTATCGAAGATGATCAGGTGGTAGAGATAAGCGTATGCTGTAAATTGGTATCATGCATAAAAGCCAACATCAATGCCAATCTGGATCCTGCGCCCTATTCAGTCTCTTGTCCTGGGCTAAGCCCTAATCTGAGCAAGTGAAGGGAAACCCTGGACACCTTTGCCCTGCTTGCGCAACGCGAATCTTCAGATGGAGGAAATCATCCAAGCCGCCTCGGCCCAGTAGCCGCGCCCGTCCGTCCGTCCGCTCTTCCCGATCACACTTCTCGTCCTCTTCATTCCTTCATCTTGACGTAGTTGCTAGGGAATATGCCGTGCCTCGAGCCGATCATGCCGGTCCTGCCGCGATATAAACTGTCAGTATCCCGGATGGTCCAATATCTACCTCCCACACCGCTCTAAGAAGATGGGGGATGGGTTGGTCAGCCACGTCACTTACCACCAGTCGTTGTCGCTGTCCGTCTTCTTCAGCACCGTGATGATCTCGCCCTTCTTGAAGCCGAGGTCGCCCGGCTGGTCGGGCTCGAAGTTGAACAGGGCCACAGCCTCGTTCTTCTTCATCAGCGCCTGCTTGCTCGCGAAGTTGGGCTTCGGCGCCGCGGGCCGGCCCGGGGCCGTTTTCTCCGCCAGGAAGCCGCCGCTTGCCGATGACGACGTCGGGGGCGGGTTGTCGCGGTACACGTAGTTGTCGCCGTCTTCGGCTGCCCTGCTCCGCGAGCCCACCGTGTTCGACCTGCCGAGCCCGCCGCGGGCCGGCCGGTCGTATACGTCGTCGTTCCAGGTGCTCGCGCGCGAGGGCCTCGCGAAGTCATCCCTGCTGTGATTGTTGTTGGGCTCGCCCTCGCCGTACGCGGAGCCTCGCCTCCCGTTCCACACCACGTCGTCGTGGCGGTCGTCGTAGACGGGGACGTCGTTGTACATGCTGCGGTGGGCGGCGTCGGCCGTGCGGCCCATGCCGGAGAAGACGCGGGAGTTGAGGACGCTCATGAGGGGTTGGGCCTGCGGCGGGGGCTGCACGGCGCCCGAGAGCAGCTGCTGCGCCGTGTAGCGCTGGCCGTACAGCTTCTCGTTGGCGTCTCTCCGCTCCACTATGCCCGAGCCCTCCAGCGAGACGCCGGCGAACAGCCCCTTGGTCTTACTGTAGCTGAAAACGCCCGCGACGCTCTTTAGCGATGCCGCGCCCGCGGCCTCGGCGTTGCGGCCGACGGGCCCCGCGGCCAGGGACACGTTCCCGCCAAGTGTGATGGAGCCCTGTTGCGAGAAGGTCTTGACGGCGTACGCATCGTTCAGGATGAAGACGAAGTCGGTCAGCTCGAAGCCAACCTGGCCGCCGACGCCGCCGCCGGCCGTCATGATGGCTGACGGAGCGGACCAGCCACCGTTAGGCAGGCGCGCGACGACGAGCCCCGAGCCGAAGCGCCCGGAGCCTATGAAGCCGGCCTTGAAGACCGTGAGGATGGCGAGACCCTAGCGGTTCCCCCAAGTCAGCCCATAGGACAGCAAAAAGTAAGCAGGAGGGAGGCCGCTTGTCAAACGCAAGCGCGCAACGCAAACGCACCTTCGCATTGGCGAGAATCTGGGGAGGGATGACTTTGTCGGGACCGAACGCTTGGCGCGGGTCGATGAAGGAGGCTAAAATCTGGCCGCACTTCTTACATTCCGCTGGAGGGCAAGAGACACGACGTTAGTCTTGAGGTTGCTCAACGTTACGAGGCAACTTGGCCGTCTGATAGCGGGGTCAACGCTCGGAATAGACTTACACGCCATTGACGACGGAAGAGGGTTATGTATACCCATCCTGAGGGGCTTTGTTTGCGAAAGTGCGCAATGAACGGCGGATAGGCTTGGATTAGATACTTAAGATGGAAAAAATTTTGGAATTGCAGGATCGGATTTGCGGCGCGATGCGATGTTGGTTCGGTCGACACGGGGTGTGGGAATCGCGGTCCGGTTGCGACAGCTACGGACTATGCGCAATGTAGATCTTGGCTGCGCGGGGTCCAATGTTAGAGCAAGGAATACTAGAATATGCGCCGAACGAGCTAGGGAAGAAGATGAGAAAGAGGGAGTAGAGATATAAGCAACGATTCTTTGTAAGGAACACTCCTCAATAGTAATACAGAAGTAGGAAAATAGAGGAGGGATACAATTTAGTTAGCTTCCGGTGTCGTCGTCAGCGACCAAGGAAGCTCTGCCACAACCGGCGGCGAACTTCATCGGGAGCTTATCAACTGCCTGATTCATAATACCAGGCTCACAGAGACGCAGAGATCCCAAAGGACGTCAGAGCCAAGAGACGCCAGCCTACGCTAGCTTCATGTGCCAAGACTAAACCCCGACCCACATGACTTTTGCTGCGTACGAATTGAGAGTCTTTGTGGCGCAGCAGTTACGATAGTTCTAGCCACATCTGCCCCCGCGCGTGCCGGCTGAGCCAGCGCTGCGTCATCCTTGCCTCCTTTCATCCTGTACTGCAGCCTCCTGCTTGCCGACGTCTTACGTAACTCCGTCCGCCCATTGAATTGGAATCCGCATCTGCAAAGCAACACTACCACCACGACTACCCGGAGAATAGAGCCACAACAATACGCCGTGTCCTTCCCACTTGATCCGACCCAGCCAGCGAGTATTTGGGGTTATTTGTACTCTTACCCGACTACGGTAGTAGTGGACATACCTAATCCACGGAATCCGGGGGTGGGTAATTGCTGGTCCAGACTTAGCTAGCCAGCCCCTTGCCGACCGACACCCATTCATTGCGAAGAGTCCGAGCGCATCCGACGATAACGACAACACTTCCCACCCTAATAGTTTTAACGATTTGATCCGAACGTCCCTTCTAAACTCCCGTCCACCCACCCACCCTACTCTAGACACAACCGGGAAAGAAGGAAAACATGTCGGACGCCTACGAGCGCGAGCGCCAGAACAACGCGCGCCTGGAGGAGCTGTCGGCGAAGGTTTCGTCGCTGCGCGGCGTGACCGTCGACATCTACGACCACGCGCGGGCCCAGGACGTCATCGACCACACGGTACGTAGTGTAACGACAACGAGCGGCAGTCCTCCCTTCTTCTCTCCCTCTCTCCACCATCGATCATCGCCCCATGATCAAAAATCCGAACGGAGCCTGAATACATATTAACCTGTCTATGTCTCGCATTTTGCTAACGCCGCCGCCCTCTCGTCTTGTATAGTCCGATACTTTCTCGTCCATGTCGTCGCAGCTCAAGGGGTCCGCGGGGCGGCTGGGCCGCATGGCGGCGTCGGGCAACAAGGTTGCCATCCTCAAGCTGTCCGCCATCATCGTCGGCGTCTTCCTGGTCTTCTACTACGTCGCGAAGTGGCTCTTCCGGTCCTCGGGCTAAAGGAACGAAAATCAATATAAGAAGGGAAGCAAGGAAACAATCAAGGCACCATCAATCACGGCCGGCATTGACAGAGATAGAAACGGCAGGGGGGGATACCGGGGATATATGCGGAGCGGGCTCTTCAGCAACGTATCGTCTTATAGACGGTTCGGTACAGAACTGGATATTGTTGGCGTACTCCACTACTGCAGAGTTGGACATACAGGCCGGGTCAGTCGGGGAGACGGGATAGAGGCCTTCCATCCGGAAGTAATATGCGTCTACCACGCCCGAAGTAGAACACGATCACGGCGAGTCTACCGAGCCCAGGGGTTTACATTGTGAGTTACGGACTACTGTACTCTGTCTCAACAGTTTCCATCGAGCATGCCACAGGAAGCCCGGGCGTTCGGTTGTGTATTACTGCAAGGCTTGATACACCCTGTATAATAAACAATTTGGTGGTTCACGGTGGCTGCATCAAATTTTCGTATAATTCCGTGATGAGCAAGCATACTTATGTCCTAAGCGTGATATGCCATCCCTATATACCCTTAAAGGACACCACTAGCCTCCTATGGTTCCTTATTCGGGTACTATTGCTCATAGTACAATACGGAATTAGGATGGCGGATACCGGCCCCGTACGCAATCTACTGCCACACGTTCGAGAACAGATCATCGTTCCCGAATCCTCCTGCCGGCTTTGCATTCCCAGTACTGTTGCCGCCTGTGCTGCTGGCCCATCCGCCAAACTCTTCGTCAGCCGCCACCTTCGGCGCGATACTCAACCCGCCTGACGCCCCGGGCACGATGCTCTTGTTAGCGAGTGAACCGCCGCTACCCCAGCCCCCAAAATCACTGCTGCTCCCAAACGTCGAGGGCTTACTCACACCAGGACTCTTCGCCGGAGCCGGGGCGGGATCCGGGGCACCCCACGCATTGCCCCATACGTCGGAGCCGCCGCCGATAGCCGCCGGGTTTAAGGAAGCCAGGGGGTTTGATGCCGGAGCTGCCGGAGCAGGGGCCGGCTTAGGTTGGCTCGCGGAAAGGTTGAAGACGGATGAGGAGGCCTGGGCTGGTGCGGCTGGTTTGGGCTGAGACGGGACCGCCGCGGGTTGGGAAGCAGGGCTGGACCAGCCAAAGAGATCGCCCATCGCCGCCGCCGACGAAGACTGCGCCGGTTTCGGCGAGGTCGTGCCGGAGCTGAACCCACCAAAACCATCGTCCATCGACATCGACGGTTTTGACTGCTGTTGAGGGGCTGAGGGTTGGGCGGGTTTAGCGTCAAAGAAGCTGCCGCCGCTCAAATTGGACAAAGCAGAACTGGGCTGGGGGGTCGGCCGGTTACTGGCCATGCTGGTAAGTCCGGCGAAAGCATCTTTTTGTGGACTCTTGGGTGAGGTCATGCCAAAGCTTAAGTTAGCAAAGGCATCGTCGAGTCCGCTGCTGCCTGACGGTTTGGACTGGTGTCCGGCGGCCGGAGTTTGGAATGTCGGTGATTGCATTCCTCCAACAAAACCGCCAAATGAACTCGACGAAGCATGGGACGAATGTTGTGGTTGAGCCTGAGGTCGGGGGGCAGAGGCATAGAGAGAAAGAATAGACTGTTTAAGATCCGGCCTCGATTGGCCGCCCCCGCTCGCGTTGCTAACGGTGCTAGCAGGACGCGGAGGAGCGGCAGGGGTTTCGCCCAAGAAATCCAGTCCTAATAGCGAATCCTTAGTGTTGACTGTCTTAGGCGGCGCCGGGGCAGCTTTGGGCGGAACGTGCCCAGGTGCCGGTCCCACGGTGCTCGCCCTTGGTGGAATGTCGCCGCCGCCAATGAGGTCGGCGGTAGGCGCTGTACTCCGTGGTGCTGGGCTCTGCCCGGCCTTCCTCACCGACTCCTTCCTCTCTATGTTCTGTTTCTCCTTAACTACGCTCAGGGGAATATCGTCGTCACCGTCGGCGTCCAGCGTAGAAGGATCCGGCATGGGTCCGTCCATGACCCATCTCTTAAGTTCGTACTTAGTCCTAATAAAGTTCTCGATCTTGGCTTCCGACGGAACGTGACCGGCGGCTAGCTTTGACTCCCAGTATTTGTTGGCGCGCGCGTTCCCCCAGCTAAGGATGCTCTTTAGCTGTTCGTCCGTCCATGAGTCGAGGTCGACGGATTTCACTCGCGAGATGTGGGTGCCCATGCCTCGGTGGATGCCCGAACAGCGAATGCAGATAAAGACGCCCAAGTTCCAACTTGCCCATCGAGGATCTGCCAGGGGCGGTTAGCATATGGTCGATGGAGACGATAATAGTGATTGTATGATGAGTAAGGTCTAGTCGGCGCTCACGTTTGTTCCTTTTGCAGTCGGCGCATATTTTGTTGGCTTCTAGTTTCAGGAGACTCTTGATGGTCTGCTGGTTTTGGGCCGCCCTCTCGGCAGCCGGATTCGGTGGTCTTCTCGACATGATAATTGTTTATCCACGAGGTTTGTTTGCTTATTTCGCCCGATGGCGATTATAGTTGTGGTAGATTTGGCTAGATTTGTAAGGTCGGAGGGCTGGCAGCGTGTTTTATGCCGGCTGGCGGATTTCAGCGGTCGTGGTCGTAGGTAACATATCAAAATCCAGGGGAAAGCCCAAGTCGACAGATTACCGGTAATTCGAATGCCTGCCACCGTAGCCTTGTTACTTGGTACTTCGCCTATTGATAAGGAAAGTAACCAGATGTTAGCGGGGAAGTACCTATGAAGTGAGCGGCCAAGTGGCCAAAGCGCCAGATGGCTAAAGCGCTGCAACATTGGTAAGGTATCTGTGGCGCAGGCATGCATTGTCAGTGGCATAGCACCTAGTGACGACATACATCCATCCATGGCCTTATGTAATTGCCCAAGCATTGCTCAGCCCAGCAAAGTTCTCCTATCGCACTACACTAATCCCTAATAAAGCTACAAAAGATATAATCAAGTTGCACAGCCAACCGAGATCCCAAAGATCCCAAAGATTCCAAATATCCCTATAGCAACTCCCAAGTGGCAAGAAGAGCTGTCATTAATCAGCAAGTTCCGGTTTCTAGCAACTATATATAAAATAAACCCGTTTCGAGCCGTTGAATCTTGACCTATTTGACTATCTTGTAGTATATAAACCCCTTGCTACACTTGATGCAATTACCTCCGTTCTCAAGCTTCCTCCGCACTCTCTATACCTTCTCTAATTTCGCAAGAGTCCGAGCACCCACTCGATCACCACTTCAATACAGCCGGACCCTGAGATCTATGCCAACCATTCCATTTCTAAGTAGTCTATTCGGCTCGAGTTCTTCGTCGTCTAGCAAGATGTCCTACCCAGACCAGAGGACACCGGACGAGTGGCGTGCCGTCCTTTCCAAGGGTAAGTTGATGTCATCAACCCCGCCCCCCACAGCAATCCCTGTACTGACACAACAATCGAGAACAATTCAGGATCCTGAGGGAGAAAGGCACTGAAGCGCCGTATTCTGGCAAGTACGATAAGTTCTTCTCGGATTCCGGCGTTTACACTTGCGCGGGCTGCAACGCCCCCCTGTACAAGGCAAACCACAAGTTCAAGTCCGGATGCGGATGGCCGGCCTATTTCGACAGCATCCCTGGCGCCGTCACCCGGCACGAGGACAACTCTCTCGGCATGGCGCGGACAGAGATCGTTTGCTCCAACTGTGGCGGTCATCTCGGCCACGTCTTTAAGGGGGAAGGGTACCCTACCCCGACTGACGAGAGGCACTGCGTCAATAGCGTTAGTCTGAATTTCTCGCCTGAGGACAAACCGGTTCAAGGGGAGAAGAAGGACAGCGCGACCGAGACCACGTGATAGGGCTTGCGTACTCTAATGATTGTTACGCATAAAAATGCTTGTCTGCACGTTACGGTATGCAGGGCTTCTGATTATTTATGGCAGTTTGTAGGGCGATGGCGTATATAACTAGAAAATGCTCAAAAGACTCAACAGTTCGCGTGCCCGTTTTAGGGGACTTGCACATTCATCAAGTGGGCACAAACCATCATGATTACATTGCAGTAATATCACAAGCATGTTTTATCGACAACCTCTCCTATTCCGGTTCTTTGTTGGGGCGCTCGTATTGTTAGCAAGTTTAGAGTGAGTCCATAAAAGACTATGTGCCCTGGGTTCCCATCATATATTTATTTCGGTTATTATTATTTATAAATGAATGGTTGTGTACACATCAGCCCGAGCTCAAAATCCTTGTATCTCAAGCTAGACAGGTCATCGCTCTGCCGGTACGCTCATTACGACAAGATGGACCGGATAGAGCTACATAGGCTATGCGTCGCATCTTAGCCCCTGTGTCGAGCGGACTCAAACTTATTTTCCTATCATAACTCTTTACATCCATCCTTTTTATACACTCATATTATTCCGAGCACTGCGGTTTATGGCTTGACAGCAGTCAACTGTAACAAAAGCCTAGTCACAATCAGTCAACTACCAACTCACTGTCTGGGTAGCGCTAATTAGATACTCTTGCCCTGAAAGACTGTAAGCATCCTCCGACTGATTTTGGACTTTTTGGCATAGAATGATGGGGGCGTACGGATATGAGCCCATCGTGGGATATTCATTTTTGACTGCATACCGGGCTGAGCTGTTTGTACATAAATATATATCCTGCAATACCTCGCCCAGTTGATTGCATTGTGGTTTTCCATTGTACTCTGGATCTTACGAAAATTGAAGGGACATGCTTTCCATGACAATCAATAGTCATAGTCGGAAATGGAAAAGGTCGTTCTCTTGTGAGCATAAACCCAGCTGCTTCGGTACATCAGCCACACTGGTGACAGGAAAGGGGGGATAAGGTTCAAATTGTTCAATAGTGTCCTAAAGAGTTCTCATATGTCCGTCAACCTTTTTAAGCACTGGCCAAGATACTTCCCCTAAAGTCGAATGGCAGAACGTCAACTCTATCTCTCCGCTCGATTAGTCTGGTTCAAGCTACCAATATTTATCTAACTATGTCATCCTATGTTGCCAGTTCCTCTAAACTTCTTCATCATTGTTGAGATCAGCACATTCACTCTAATGCTTTTCTACGTAAAAGTTCATTTCTGCTCTTTGCATGCTCATGCGCCAGTTGTGCGTTAACTAGATCTACACTCTTTGCACCATCAACTAGTCCTCGCTTTGCTTCCTTTCTGCAGAACTACCTGCAACGACAGCAGACTCGAAGACGGGATATCCCCTTCGCTCAATCCTACTTACACACAGAAGTTCATTGCGTAGACATCTCCACCAGAACTATCCCCTGCTATCATCATCTTCTAGCATCGTCCCTTATTGCTGCCAGGATGCCTGTGAAGAGAATCGTGCTCAAGAAGAGTCCGAGAGGCTCTTCTGAACTCAGAAAGAGCCCTAGCATTTCTCCTGACGGCGCCGTACCTGCGGAAAATAGGGTCCCTGCCAGACGTACCGGAATGGTTACGCGCTCGATGACGCACAACGCGAGAGTCAATCGCATCAAGCTAGTCAACCGCCACAGCAGGGACCCCACAGATACCCGAATGGTTACACGCTTGATGGCGCGCAACTCGAGAGCAAAATGCCTCGAGCTGGTCAACCGCGACGGCCCGGCCGCACCGGCAGTCCCTGCAGTAGCCCCAGGCGCGCCAGACCCGAACCTACCGAGCGTCATCAAGATGTTTAGTAACGGCAGAATCAGCCTGATCAGGCACGTGGCCGAGAACCGCCTGGTGTATCGGCGCTGCGACGACCAGAGCGACGTCGTGGAGTACTACCACGACGGCCGCCTCTTCAAGCTCCGGGACACCAGGACACGACTTGTCATATACGAGAGCCTCGCTGATCACCCTATCGTTAATTCTGGGGCCCGTGAACTTCAAGATCTGTATTACGATGTATATTACCGTCACTATCACTTCACGTACCCGCTTGAGTTTCTCGAACAACATTAACAGGACGCTGCTTACTTACTCATTACCTCCCATACGACCCCATGCGACAGCCGCCGCTTGGGCGAGGTAATCCCGACGATCTAACCAGCGTCGGCAGGGTCCTGCCTGGATTTTCGAGGGTCACCGTCCTCTTGTTATCGAGCACTTTTGACCTTGGAATTTTTTTGGTCCTGGGTCCTTTTTTTTCCATTTTGAGTTCGGGAATTTGACTTTGGGATTTTTGGAATTTTGCGTTCTGAACTTTATCCCGTGCGCTGCGGTCACATGCCACAACCTTCGAATATACTTATTTCTTTTCCATCGGCATTTCATTATTTCGCGGCCGGTTCTGCCGCGCTCGACCCCGATTACTCGTTCGAACTCCCTAACGCCCGGAGTTTGTGCAACACTTCTCCGGCGCCGGCGGGCGGCGCAATTCTTATGACGACTATTATGATGACGACGATACGGAGCACCAAGATACTCTGCTTTACTGCTTGAATGCAACTCGGGTTTGGGCAATTTATGATACCCCTTCTTGCATCTGTCGGTTGGATTTTGTGGAGGATGGTTATGGAACGAGGGTGGGGGGATTGTGGGAGGGAGGTGGTTAAAAGGGGTGGGGGAGGGGCGGCATTCTCAGGGTTGGATACCCATAGCTAGGTTTCATCATTAATAACCAAGCGCTTCAATCAATCGTGGCGGTCCTGGCGGGCATTCGAAATAAGTATGTGAATATTTTGTAACAAATCCTCGTTGTTTTCTCGTAGGAGAGGCACTGTGCTTATGTCGACACCGCATCAAGTCTTCATGCAGGTTGGGTCCGGTCACGCGATCCGTATACGAGGCTTAATGAATATATTTCAGGGGTCATAGCAACTACCTTCAGAGATGCTGGTCTTAATTAGGCAGTTGGCACTGGGGATGTAGAGCCTTCCACAAATCGGCGCACGCGCTTCTTCGTATTCGAGGATCGATGCAACGCCATATGCAGGCTAGACTGGACTTTGCAATCCGGGGTTTAATAGGTGATTATAGCCGCTTCGACGCCGAGTTCTGAGTCCTCCGGGATGCTTAAGTACTTAGGTAGGAACAAGCGTCCTCTTGCGCATCATAATTGCATATTCCCATACACCAACGTACTTGAGATATACCGAGCAGGCACGAAACGCAACAAGATGTTTTCGTCTCAAATTTCCATTCTCGTTGTGGCGGCGGCGGCCGTCTCCTCCACGACAGCCCAGTTCAGCGGAGAACTCCCTCGCCCCGAGGAGTACAGCTGGGACCTGATCAACTGGCAGGTCGGGCTTTCGCACGGGAACCCGACGCTTCCAGCTACAAGTTTCTATGGTACGTTCGCACCAGCAGTCGCTCAATCCGGAAACAATGGGCGATACTGACGGGTAGTACTCTTTGCAAGTCTTCGGCGTCCAAGGCCCCGAGATCGCAGGCATCCCCGCCTTCTCGGCCCACTGCAAAGGGTCTGGACAGACCGGCATCCCATACACCTCGAACTACACCGATTGCGCCTCGGAGACCGGCAGCTCGGTTGCCGCGCGCATCATAGAAGCTCCCACCGGCGTGACCCGCGCTCATCTGGCAATCAGCTACCTTTTCACCACAGAGTAAGTACAGATTGATACATAAACCGGCTGCGTATCTGTGGCGTTTTCCTAACGTACTTGGCTGTAGGGAGAAGACGTGGAACATCACGGCGTATGTGCTGCAGGACTGGGCTGGTAGGAGTCCTCCCCGTAACTTGACGGCTGTGCCCACGGAAGTACGGTGAAATGAGTTTCGTTGGTATACGCGCGACATGCGATGTATTCCAAGTATATCACCAGCATTAAGTGCTTATGAATGAAAATGCACCAATAGCTTATATTTACCCTGCGAACAGTAATTGACTTAATGGAGGACTCTGGCGGCCCGGCTATTACATAGCTTGGAAGCAGCTCTAGAGTACGATAGTTCTCGGCCAACACCTAGCAACTTCTGTAGAAAGGTAGGGTTGAATACTCCTTAAATTCCATACTAACTGACCCCCCTGGAGGCTTGGGAACTACACAACTACCGTCAGCCTAGGGTTTACCGGTGCATCTCCTCGGCCTCCCCGTACTTCCCCTGGTTATCGAGGACGCTTGCGAGGCTGTCCATGCTGATAAGTGTGGTCGGGTGCTTCCTGCCCAGCACCGCCTCCCTCAGCTCTAGTGACAGCTGGTCACAACACGAACAGCTTCGCAAATTCGTCTGAATACCGTCAAGATGTGGATATGGGCCATAAGTTGGAGCTAGGTCCTCGTTATATCAGTCTTCGCCGTTTTCGGGAAACGCTCTTCGGAGGCGTGACAGACTTTGAGACGGCGTCTGAGGCCGTCTTCGAGAAATGCATGGGAGACAGTAATCCCGTTTTCAATGAAGGATGGCGCGGATGGCTGAAAGATGAGAATCGATATGGTGATATGAGCTGGTTTACGGACATAAGCGAAAAGCTGGCGGCATTCACGAAAGACTATAAGCCGGCCCACGCACATCGACGGCGCCCTTTGGCTCAGCCCACCAAGCCGATTCAGGACTCCACGGGAGAGCGCAAGCTGGACGTCGGCTTCGTAGGCGATCCCGACGCTGGAAAAGATTCTTGATGGGATTGGCCCAAGATCTTTGTACCGGGAGAGCTAAAGAGCAGCCTCCTCTATAAATCCGGAGTTTAGGTGCAGTTCGGTTAGGGGCTGTTCCCGAACTTTCAGCACCACTGACTTGTGGGGATTCAGAATCAGAATCAGCAAACCGTTCTTGTCTTTCAAAACCAGCCATCCCCACCCTTTTTCGCTGAAAATGGTTAGTTCTTTTTGGCGTTTCCGGATTAATGAAATTTATTTAGCATACTAAATTTCCCCTATTTTAAAATTAATTATTTCGAAGTGCTAAAAATAGTTAATTAATAACGTATAAATTATATTAAAAGTTTTACCTTAGTTTTAAGCCGTTTTTTTTATTATATATTTTAATAACGTTATAAATTTAAACTTTCGTAATTATTGTTTCGCGATTTCGTAATATTTTTTAACGCTTTTCGCGTTTAATATTATAACCGTAATACGGACAATATGAAAAACGCGCTGTCGTTAGTAAATGAAGTTCGTTACTATTGGATATAAGGGATATCAGTTGTTGTTATATTTAGTAACTAGGTGCAGCTGCTTTGGAACGCGCACTGCACTTTAAGGTGATTTAATCCCGGAATATATATGTTTTGATTAAAGGGATTTTTTAATATATAAGGTATTAACGCACCCCTACTAGCCGACATACCCCCTTAAAGCCTTAAAGCATCTACGGCGTTAATCGTTATTATTCTTAAAGTTATAACTTTTTATTCCACCTTTTCTCTGGGGATTAAGTTTTTTTGATTAATTAGTTTCTTTTTAAAATTATTCGTAAAGTATTTTTCTGTTAATTAAAAATTTTCGTAATATTTATTAATTTGAGTTACTTTTTAAAATGCCGAAAAAGGTTACATAATTAGGCTTTAATTAATTCGTTAATTAATATATCGCTTGTAAACGTATAATTTATTTTAAATAAAAAATCTTTTTACGGCTTTTTGTAATTAATAATTATTTATATTGTTATATTATAATTTCGTTATTAATAAGGCGATATCGGTATTAATATACCGGATAATATATTAATTATCGTATTATATATATAACGGTTTTATATTTAGATAATTTTTAATTTTTTAATTAATCGAAAATTAAATAAGGTTTTTTTTAAAGTTTACATAAAAAATCATTATTATATTTTATTTATTCGCCCGTTATTTTATTATTTTTTCGAATAATTTTATAATGTAAATTTGGAAATTTTTTCGATTAATCGTATTATCTGCCAAAAAAACGTCGCTTTAAGTATTTAATAAATCTTTACCTTTAAATTATAATATTAACGTTTTAGTTCGAAATAAATATAATATAATTAAGTCGGTAACTTTGTAATATACGTCGTTAAAATTTAAGTTAAATCGAGCAAATCGGAATACCGCAAAAAATTTATCGAGTCGCGTATTAACTATTACGAAAAAAAAATAAAATCGATTTTTTTCTAATATTTATTAATAAAATCCAAATGGGTTAAATTAAGATTTAATAATAACTTAACGCTAGTTATAAACGTTTTTAGGAAATTATTTAATTTTTTTAATGATAATATTAACTAGTTTATTTATATAATCGAATTAAAATAACTAAATTTTCCAATTAAGTTTATTCTTAATTATTTCAACACCGAGAAATTATTATAAGTTTTTACTTTTTATAAAGGTACACCGTTTCCGTATTTATTAAATTATTTAATTAACGAAGTTTTGATTTTTTTTTACGATATGTTATAATAATATCGTTTACGAAAAAATAAATAAGTACTTGTTAACGAATAAAATAATAAGGTTTGTAAAAAACGGAGTTAAGTCCTAAATTTTTTTTAAATATTTAGGTAAAAAACTTTTATTATAGTAAAAGTAATTCTTTTAATTTATATAATTTCTTTTTAATTAAGAAAGTTTTGTTACGTTGCGGATATCTTAAAAGAATTTTTATATATATTTCGTAAGGTAAGTTGGTATTTATAAAAGCGTTTATAACGTTATATTACTTAAGCTTTAAATCGAATTTAACTGTAATAATAATTAAAGCTTAAAACGATTTTTTAATAAATATAATTACGTATATATCCTTTTAAACGTTTTTAAGTTATTGATTGTTTCGTACGATAAAATAGGTTTTATATTTTTAAAACTAATTATATTTATTAAACTTATAAACGTATATTGATATATATTTTAAAACTTATTTCCCTTTAGTACAAAATTAATTATCGGCTTTTTAAAATTATCTTTTTTATAGTTTTATAAGTAAGTTTTTTCGGTTTTACGGAATATTTGTTTTAACGGGTGTATGCAAGATACAGTTAGGTTCAAGCCATATTTTCCTGGTTGAGCTAAATACACAAAAATTATTATACGATATAATTCGCACGATAGGTACTATACCTAATATCTTAGAACACGATCACCAATCGGTGGTTTTTACGATTTAGGATAAATTGTATACCTTAGTCCTGTAAAGCCTTCCATTGTGATTGCCGACAAGCTTCGACCCTGATAAACCTTATGCCCGTTAGCTAGTTCGGCATAGTTACATAATATAACTCAGGAGACGTAAAGCTTTGCGCGGTAAACCTTAAGGATAAACCTTAAGTGCGCATAAAAGGCTTTGCGAACCCTGGCCAGTTTTACGGCTCGATCGTCCCACGGCAACTTCTCGAATCACTATTACCATCATAGCTTAATAAGTTAAAGGCTTACCATACCACGCAACTTATACACGATACCGGTAGTCCGTGCCGGCAAGGTCTTTAACGAAACCGTTTCGTTAAAGATAGCTAAATCCCGCAAAATTACCGGACGAGCGAAAAACATTGATAGTTTTCTCGACCCGAATAATATCTCCTAAAAAGATCGTCTCCAACTTCTAATTTTCGGATACGATATTATTTGCGAAAACGACGGCAATCGATTTGTACAAGATCTTATTTAACGGGTGTATATTTAGTCTTTTATAACTTTACAGCGGCAATGGTAAATCCTACTAGTATATCCGTTTTAGTAATTTAAGTAATATTATTATTTTTAATATATTAAGGTTATTTCGATTAAAGTAACGTAGATTTCGGATAATTATTTTTCTTAAATCTTTATAGTTTACCGGCCGGTTATTAAGTGTATATACGGAAGAAATTTTACGTCTACTATTAAATGTTGCTTTTTATATTTTGTAATTACCTTAAATAACATTTTTGTAATACCGAACGTACGGGGAATTTTTTATTCGTAAGATATTTTCGTTTTTTACCGTTATTTTATGTTGGATAAAAAAATAAGAATTTAAAGTTATTTCGATTTTTTTTATTAGCGTAATAATCGTAACAGTTATTAGGGTAAACGTAGGTAGCGGTAATAGTTTAAGAGATAGGAATAGTTAGAATATAAAAATCGTATAAGCGTAATTAATTTTTTATAAATAATTTTATTTTTCCTTATCCCGTAAGTTTTTTGTGTTAATACTTTTTTGGAGCGATTTTTTCGATTTAGCTGATATTTAAATCCCGTTTAGGTTTTTATTTTTTTAGGTATATATTAGGTAGTTATTAGTTTAATTAAGTAATTTTACTTATCGGAATAACTTTTATAATTTTTTTTATAATATGTAAAAGCTTGTTTTTTAGGTTTTTAATATTACTTAAAAAGGTAAATTTTTTATTAAATTATATGTTTTAACCAATAATAATTTTATTAATTAATAGGTTTCAAATTTTGTAAATATTTATAAATCGGTAATTAACGCGGTAATTAATTTACGCTTTAAGATTTAGCTTTTAAAGTTTTCTTTTATGATAATAGGTATTATAACGTAAGCTATATAACCGTATGTTCGCAAGTGGGCCTACTAAAAATTCCGCTTAAATATTGTAATATTGTCTTTATATATTAAGTAAATATAATATATTTCGTAAAGGTTTTATTAAAAAAGTACGTATTTGAAAATACGGTTATATAAATATATTACCGTTTTAAAAATATATGTAATTAGGAATAAAAATAATTTAATGTTATTTCGTATCGTAATTGCTTTTTTTAATTATATCTTTTAAACGTTTTCTATCTCCGTTTTGAGTTTAGGTATATGGTATTAAAAGTTTAAGTTTAATATTAAAAAAAGACGATTAAAGCATATTTCGAAGTTAATGTTTTAAAATTTTGTTATCGTATTCGATTACTTATGGGATGATTTTTTCTTAAGTTTTTAAAACACCTAAAAAAATGTTAAAACGATATAATTAATATATTTTATTTTCCGTTTTTAAGATAAATGTTCTAAATAAAGCCTAAGTTCTTTTTCGTTAAAAATATAATATATTTATATCTTTTAGGGTTATTTTCGAAATTTGTAAAATTAACGGCTAGTTTTATTCTAATCGAGATATCTTTTTTCTTAGTTTGCGGCGTATTTACTTTTTAGTTTTCGCTTTATTATATGCTTGATATTTAATTATTATAGGACTTTTTAAGTGTATTCCTTTTGTATGGGAATATAATTAAGCGATTATTTTAAAGCTTAAATATCTTAGTTTTAGGTGCTATATAATACCGTTACCTATTCGCGGAAATTTCGTTATATACGAATTAACGTTTTATTAATAAGTAATTAGGATTATATAAAATATTATTACGTTAATATTTTCGATAACGACTTAATTAAACTTATTAGCTAATGTAATAATAACTTAGTTATTTTTATTTCGACTATAATTAATTTCTTTATCATTTTAATAGTACCTTTTTTTTTTCGAAGCCGCCGGAATATTATTAAATTTTATGCGAAATTTTCGTAATAGGTTACGTCGTATAAACGTAACGTTTTCGTTTCGTTAAGGTTTCGGAAAAACATATTAACTTTTCCGTACCTTTTAATCGGGACGAAGTTATTACATACGTATATCCCGTTGTTTTATACGGTTAATCTGAAATTTAAAAACGTACTAATTAAGTTATAAATATATAAAATAAACTTTAAATTTAAAATGAATAAATTTTTTAAAAACAATACGAAATGCTTATAACGTTGCGTTAATTAATAATTAAAAAGTACGTTAAGATTTATTTTATTTTTTTAAAAATTAATTTATATTTTATATATTAAGTTTTTTATAAATCTTAATAAATAGTTAATTGTTTTCTTAAAAAATTAATTAGCAATAATACGGTTTTAAATAAATTATTTTAAACTTTCGTTATTTCGAAAACTTTTTAAAGTTTTATTAAAAAATACATAAGAATATTAAAATAGCTTATAGTAAAATTTTAAGTACGTTTTATAACGTAAACCTTATAAGTTTAATTCGTTACGTTTTCGTTTATTAATATTTCGGTCCGAATATAAACCTTTATAATTATTTCGTTTTTACCTTTTTCTTAAAAGTTTTATTACGTAGTTAATTGTTAATATTTTTAATTTTTTTAATTAAGATCGTCTTATTTTGAGAGCATTTGTAAGTATGTTATAAAACGTTAAAAACGTTATTTTTACGTTTTTTAATACTTATTATAAATTCATTATAGCTTAATAATTTAAGAAGTTAACCGTTATTTTTTAATAATTAATTGTATCGTTATCGATTTCGGGGTTTTTTATTATTTAAAAAGCAATCGTCTAGGTTTTACTAAAGGGAGCTAATATTGTATATAAATTATTAACTTATATAATCGTAATTTTCGTTTTTAAAATATTATGTTGTTATTTTTACGTTTTAAGCTTTTGTTATTTTGTAATTTAATTATTTACCTTTTTTGCAAACTTCGAAATTTATTTTAACCGTTTCCGGTATTTTAGTTAAATATTAATTAAAAGCTTATTATATATATCTTACCGGAATCGGCTAGGCAGGCGTATTATTTCCGTAGGTTTTTTTCAGGAGGAGATTTATTTTTTTAATCGATCGAGATACCGACTTTAGCACTTATTTCGTAAAGTCGTTAATATTTTTATGGAAAGTATCGTATTTCCGATTTTTATAAATATACGTCGTAAAATTTTAGTTATAGGTTTATTTGTTTTCGGTCGTTATCTTAAAAATATTCGTTAGATATTCCGTCGGATTAATTTTGTTAGTAGTTTTTCCCAAGGATGTAAATATGAATATAAATAAGGTATTAATTTACGTTATATAGCGAATTTTTTTAAGTAAAAGATTATATCGAGTTTCGTAAATTTAATAAGTTATGAAAGGTTTTGATTAAGATCGATATAATTCTAAATATTAAATGCGTCAGCTTTGAATCAAAATTCGCTTTTAAAGCGATTTTAATTTTTAAGTTTTTTATAAGTAACGGAGGACGTCGATGGTACGGTTATTATTTTCGTTATTAGCGTATTTAAATAATTGTAACTAATATATAGCTTATATCGTTTTAAAAGTATTTAACTAGTTAATATATGTTTAAATTAAATAAATTAAACTTTTAAGTATTAGATATAAGGGATATTAGTTATTATTATATTTAGAAACTAGTTGCAGCTATTTTGGAACGCGCACTGCATTTTAAGGTGATCTAGTCCCGGAATATATATGTTCCAATCAGAGGGATTCTTTTGTATATGGGGTGCTAACGCACCCCTGCTAGCCAACAGTTATCGTTATTATTATTTCCGCGGTATTTTACTGTTATAATTAATACCGTAGTTAGATATATATTAATAATTTAATTAACTTTAATTATATACTTTTGTTATTACGTTTGGTAAATAATCGTTTTCTAACAATAGCAAAAATAAAAAAAATACTTATTACGCGTTACGTAATTAGTTATTAACGAATATAAAGTTAAAAACGTTATAGATTTCGGTTAATAAAAAAATAATACTTTTTTTAATATTATAATTTAAAACTTTTTATTCGGATTATTACGAATCGTTTTATGAAAACTAATAACGCTGTTTATAGTTTATTTTATAAAATCTTAAATATTTTTATAATATTAATATATATTATTATCAAACTTATTAATAATTGTTTTTATTTTAAAATAGTAAATAACGCGAAAGTTTTCTTATAATTTAAAAACGTATTAAGTACGTTTAATAATATTTACTTTAAGATTTCGATTAATAGTAATTCCTTTAAGCGAAAAGTATAAACAAATCGTAAAAGGAAATTATTAACGAATATATTAACCGCTTATAATTTCGATAGTAAGTTTACGTATATATTAACGGGTTTAAAATTTTACGAACGATATTAAAATATTTAATAATGTAGTTAATCGTAACGATTTCGTTATTTTTAAAAATAAGTACTTATTCGGTAATGCTAAATACGTTACTAGCAAAGGAATTTTTATTCCGTATCGTGAAATACGGTATTATTTTTAAAAATAAACATAAGTTAAGATAAAATTCAATATTTAAAAAAAATTATATAATTTAAAGCATATGTAATTACGAAATATTATCGAAAAAGCTTTCAATATATGGAAAATCTTTTTTAAAACTTTTAAGAAAAACTTTCTTTATATAGTTATTAATACGATATTAAAAGTAATTTATGTCATAACTAATTTTTATAATTCTCTATTAAATTAACGTACTAGACATATAAGCGAAACCTATATATAAGCGAGACGTTTTTTTAGTTATTATAATTACACATTTTTAATTGCCCATTTCTTAACCATTATAATATAAAGCGTCTTATAAAAAAAAACAACTTAGCTATTTAGGTTAAAAAACAAACTCAAAATTTAATTATAAAAAACTTAGTTTTATTTATAAGGTTTTAATTTTTATTTTAAGATCCCGTTTTAATGGTAAATGCGCTCGAACCGATATTATCCCTTTTTTATAGCAATTAGCGCCGACCAAAAAAAAAAAATCGATTATCGACCGTATTTTCGATTTAAATACGCGAGCGTTTTTTATCCGGCGTTAATATACTAAAAATATAGCGAATTTGTTATTTGCGTAACGCGTTTAAATCGAAAAATCGATTATTAAAGAATATTATACGAAAATCCAGAAGAATTTCAGAAATAGTTCGAATTTATTCGGGTTATTATCGTAAAATACGGCATTATAAAAAAGGATATTTACAATTTCGACGAAACTAGATTTTTAATAAGGTTTGTTATAATAATGGGTATGGTGATTATTAAAGCCGAAAAACGAAGAAAATTAAAACAAACTATATAAGGAAATAACAAATAAATTATAATTATTTAAGTTATTAATTTTTAAAATTAGGTTATATTGTTATTTATTATGATAACGGGGAAAATTATCTTAAGGCTTAATTCCATAATAACTTACAGTTAATAACCGATTAGAAAATTGTAATAAGTAATAATAATTAAATAACGAACGAATTAAGTGTAAAATAAATTTAATATTTTGATTAATATATTTGAACGCGTACGAAAAGATCGAAACGTCTTTTTATTTTCAACGGCTACGAAAATTACCATTCGATAACATTCGAAAAATATTGCATTAATTATAATATTATTACATTTTATATGTCCGCGCATTTTTCGTATAAATTTTAACTTTTTAGCGTATTTTTTTAAACGCGTTTATTTATTATATATCGAATGTTTAATACGGCGTCATTATATTTATATCGTTAAAGAAAATTTTCTTAACGGTTTTTACAACGTGTTTAAAATTATTATAACGTTCGATAATATTAAATCCGGATTTGCCGCAATTGGTTTCATTTTATTCGATCTTAGTACGGTTTTTTTTATTTTCGAAATTCTTTTAGTTATAGTTATACTAACTATTTCCTTATTAACCTTTGTCGGTTTTATTCGTTCTCTATTTACAAAAACCCCTAGGACTATTAAAAAAGCAATGAAATAAAAACGTTATTTATAAAAGAAATTAGAAATTGAAATGGTTTGTTAAAGGTTATTAAATTAATTAGGTTTTTAACAAAAAATAATTTGTTATTTTTATACGAAATTACTTTTTTTAAGAAAAAGTTACTTAATTACACGAAACGAATTACATCTTAAGTAAACGTTAAAAGACTAAAAATAAACGTTTTTAAAAAAATGAGATACTTATTATACAAAAGGGATAAGCTTTTTTGCTCGAAAAGGAAAAAGGTAATAGAAAAGTATAGCTTATAACGGCTAAAAATAGTTATTGTAAAGGGTTAAAACTAAAAAACAGAAGTGTAACGCTTGCGGTAAATACGTTTAGCGAAAAGAAATCCGATTAATTTTAATTAATACGATATATTATTGTAAAGTTATTTAAATTTATTATTAAAATGTGCTAAAAGCATTTCGCTTATATATTTAATACGTTTTAATAAAGTTAATTATAAAAAATTAATTAAAATAAATAAAAAAGCTTATATTAATAAAAGAAATTAAACGAATAATTTTTACGCATAAAAAAGTAAAACGGCGCAAGCTTTCTTATTATAAGATATCGTAAAGAAATCGCGAAAAAAATACAAAATATTTATTAAAAATTTAAAAAAGATAAAAAGAGAAAGTAATTAATAATAACGTTATTATTATTATTATTAAAAAAAGCTTAATAATAAGGCGTAAATAAGTTATAATTTTCGAAAATCGAATACGAAATATTATTTTATTTATTTTATAAAAAGATTTAATATTTTTAGTGTTAAATAATCTTATATATTATAATTTAACGAAATATATTAATATAAAAAACTTTTTTTATATTATTTTTCTTTAATAATTATTATTAATTTTATAACTTTTAACATTTTTAACATTTTTAACATTTTTAACATTTTTAACATTTTTAATATTATTATCGTTTTCCGTATTTAAAAAATTTGTAATATTTCCGTTATCATTATACGAGATTTTTTTATAACGTACGTAATTTCCGTAGTTTAAATCTTTATTTTTTTTCAAAATTTTTAAATTATTAAAGTTTTAAATTATCGTTTAAATAAATAAATATAATAACGAAACAGTGGTTACGCGCTTAAACTTTACTACCGCGAAAAAATATATTATTATTAAAATAATTTATATAAATATTTTTACAAATTTTAATAATTATTTTTATATTTAATCCGATAGTTTAATATATTTTTTTAATACGAATTAACGTTTTAGTTATTTATTTGAAACATTTTTTTAATTAAATTATTATTTCTTTTTTAAGTTTTTCTTATTACGTTTTTAAGTTATTAATAAAACGTTTACGAAAACGGTTCCGAACCGGCTATAAAACGTTATTATTAATAAAGATAACTTTTACCTTTTCGATATAACGAACGTTTTTATTCCGATAACTCATTATTGCTCCAAAAAAAACGTATAATACCGTTTTAATAAAATAAATAGTAACGTCGGTTCCTTTTTTAAGATTAATAATTAATTTTTTTTTAGTTTTAATAAAAAACCCGAATATAACTTTATAAAATTTAACGTATTTTAAAAGTTAATAATAAAAAAGTTTCGATTCGAGATAAATTTAAGTAATAGTTAATTCTTACTATATACTTTAATATAGAAAATATTATTAACTTTTAAGTAATTTTTCCATATTTCGGGTTTAACCATAAAAATCTAACGTATTCTATAAGCGAGTTGGATATATAAGCGAGTTGGATATATAAGCGAGTCGGATACTTTTTAGCACCTTCTAACAACAAATTTAAATAACTTAACTATAACATATCCATTTAATTTAAATCGACCGTATGCTTTATTGCTAACCGTATATATAGCTTTGGAATAAATGCACGCATTATATTAAGGCTTATTGCGGACGTATATTACTATTCCCTCCTGCTAATCTGTATGCGACCAACTAACCCCGAACGCATTTAAGCTAATATTACCCCTATTCCGTAAAAATTAAAGCCGACCGATTAAATACTTATTTCTAACCGGTTTCCTAACCTATATACGCGAGCGTTTTTTATTCGGCTTTAATACGTAGAAGATATTCGTAAAATACGTCGTATTGGAAAGCTGTAAGACGCGTTGCAAGGCTGTAGAGCAAGGCTATAGGGCTTGTTATGGGGCGCGTCGGGA
>QJNV01000484.1:0-39608 GCA_004155935.1 Monosporascus sp. GIB2
TTGTTTTTTTTTTTTTTTTTTTTTTCAGTGACTAGTTGCAGCTGCTCTAGAACGCGCACTGCACTTTAAGGTGATCTAGTTCCGGAACATATATGTTCCGATCAGAGGGATTCTTCAGTATATGGGGTGCTAACGCACCCCTGCTAGCCGACACACCCCCTCAACGCCTTGAAGTATTCACGGCGTTAATCGTCACTATTTTTAGAGCTACAGCTTTCTATTCCACCTCTCCTCTGGGGATTAAGTCCTTTTGATTAGCCAATTTCTCATTTAAAATCACTCGTAAGGTGTTCCTTCGTTAATTAAGAGTTTCCGTAATATCCATTAGTTTTAGCTGCTTTTTAAAATGCCGAAAAAGGTTATGTAATAAAGCTTTAATTAATCCGTTAGTTAATATATCGCCTATAGGCGTATAATCCACTTTAATTAAATTCTTTTTTACGGCTTTTCGTAATTAGTAATTATATATATTTATATACCGTAATTTCGTTATTAATAAGGCGATATCGGCGTTAATAAGCCGTATAATTTATTAGTTATCGTATTATATATTTAACGGTTTTATATTTAAAGTAACTTTTAATTATTTAATTAAGCGAAAATTAAATAAGGCTTTTTTTACAATTTATATAAAAGATAGTAACTTTTTTTATTATAAAAGTAATTACTATATCTTACTTATTTGCTCGTTATTTTATTACTTTTTTAAATTTTTATAACGTAAGTTGAAAATTTTTTTCAGTCGACCGTATTATCCGCGAAAAAGGTGTTACTTTAAATATTTAACGAATTCTTACCCCCGAATTGCAACGTTAACGTTTTAATTCTAATTAAATATAACATAATTCGGTTAGTAATTTTATAATATACGTCGTTAGGGTTTAAGTTAAATCGGCTAAATCGGGATATCGTAAAAGAATTATTAGATTACGTATTAATTATTACAAAAAAAATAAAACCGGTTTTTTTAGGTATTTATTAACAAAACTTAAATAAATCAGATTAAGATTTAGCAATAATTTAATGCTAGTTATAAGCGTTTTTGAGAAATTATTTAAACTTTTTTTAAGAATTAAATTAGTTAATATATTTATAAAGTTAAATTAAGATAACTAAATTTTCTTGTTAAATTTATTTTTGATTATTTCGATATCAAGGAATTACTATAAGTTTTTACTTTTTATTAACATATACCGTTTTTATATTTATTAAATTAATTAATCGATAAAAAAGTAAATTTTTTCGCGATATATTATAATAATATCATTTAGGAAAAAGAGATAAGTACCTTTTAACGAATAAAATAATAAAGTTAAAAAACGGGGCTAAATTTTAAATTTTTAAATCTATATAATACCTTTTTAATTAAGAAAATCTTATTATGTTATAAATATCTTAAAGGCGTTTTTATACATATTTTGTAAAATAAGTTAATATTTATAAAAGCGTTTATAACGTTATATTACTTAAATTTTAGGTTAAAGGTAGCTGTAATAATAATTAAAGTTTAAAACGATTTTTTAGCGAGTATAATTACGTATATATCGCTATAAGCGTTTTTAAGTTGTTAATTATTTCGTATAACGAAACGAACCTTATACTTTTAAAGTTAATCATATTTATTAAATTTATAAACACATACTTATATATATTTTAAAATTTATTTCCTCTTAGTAAAAACCTAATTAACGGTTTCTTAAGATCGTATCTTTTTATAGCTTTATAAATAAGCTTTTTAGGCTTTATAAAATATCTCCTTTAACGGGTATATATTTAACTCTTTATGGTTTCGTAACGGTAACGGTAAATCCCGCCGGTATATCCGTTTTAATAATTTAAGTAATACTTTTATCCTTAATATATTAAGGCCATTTCGATTAAAATAACGCGTAATTTGAGTAATTATTTTCCTTAAATTTCCGTAATTTACCGGCCGGTTATTAAATATACATACGGAATAACTTTTACGTTTAGCATTAAATGCTACCTTTTATATTTTGTAATTACCTCGGATAACATTTTCTTAGTACGGAACGTACGGGAAATTTTTTACCCGTAAGATATTTTCGTTTCTTACCGTTATTTTATATTAAACAAAAAAACGGGAACTTAAAGTTACTTGAATTTTTTTTGTTAACGTAATAATCGTAACAATTATTAAAATAAATGCAAGTAACGATAATAATTTAAAAATTAAAAATAATTCAAATATAAACATCGCATAAAAGTAATTAATTTTTTATAAACAGTTTTATTTTTCTCTATCTCGTACGTTTTTTATGTTAATACCTTTTTTAAAGCTATTCCTCCGATTTAGCCGGTACTTAAATCCCTTTTAGGTTTTTTTTCTAGGTATATATTAAATGATTATTAATTTAATTTAGTATTTTTACTTATTAAAGTAACTTTTGTAACTTTTCCTTTATAACGTACAAAAAATCGTTTTTTAATTTTTAATATTATCTGAAAAAATAGCCTTTTCGTTAAATTGTACGTTTCGAATAAGAATAACCTTATTAATTAATAAATTTCAGATTTCGTAAATATTCGTAAACCGGTAACCGATGAAATAACCAATTTACGTTTTAAAATTTAATTTTTAAAGTTTTTATTTTTTCTTTATGGCGGCAGGTATTATAACGTAAGTTATATAACCGTATATTTATAGGTAAACTTTTTAAGGTTTTCAATTAAGCATTATAATATTATCTTTATACGTTAAGTAAATATAAAAAAATTCGTATAGGTTTTACTAAAAAAATGCGTAGTTAAGAGTACGGTTATATAAATATATTACCGTTTTAAAGATATATGTAATTAAGAACGAAAGTAATTTAAGAGTATTTCCTATCGTAATCGCTTTTTTTTAATTATATTTTTAAACGTTTTATATTTCGGTTTTAAACCTATATATATAATAATAAAATTTTAAATTTAATATAAAAAATTTAAAATATATCTCGAAATTGATAATTTTTCAATATTTTATTATCGCATTCAATTACTTATAAAAAATTTTGTTCTAATTTTTTAAAATACCTAAAAAATACCACAACGTTATAATTAATATATCTTATTTTCGAGTTTTAAAGTAAATATCTTAAATAAAGCCTAAGTACTTATTAATTATAAATATAACGTGTCTATACTTTTCAAGTTTTTTCTCGAAATTTATGAAATCGACGGCAAGTTTTTATCTTAATCGGAATACTTCTTCTTTAATTTGCGGTGTATTTACCTTTTAACCTTTATTTTATTACATATTTAGTATTCGACTATTATAAAACCTTTTAAGCGTATTCTTTTTATATAAAATTGTAATTAAACGATTATTTTAAGACCTAGATATTTTAATTTTAAGTGCCATATAATGCTATTACCGATTCGCGGTAATCTCGTTATATACGAATTAACATTTCGTTTATAAATAATTAGGGTTATATAAAATATTATTACGTTAATATGTTCGATAATGAATTAATTAAATTTATTCATTAACGTAATAACAACCTAATTATATTTATTTTAAATATAATTCTTAATTTTTTTAATATTTTATTAATATCTTTTCTTTCGAAGTCATCGGAATAACATTAAATTACATACGAAATGCTTATAATAAGTTACGTTATATAGACGTAACGCTTTTATTTCGTTAAAATTTCGAACGAATACATTAACTTTTCCGTACCTTTTAATCGGCACGAAGTTATTGCCTATATACACCCTATCGCCTTACACAGTTAATTTAAAATTTAAAAACTTGTTAATTAAATTAATAATATATATCATAAACCTTAAGTTTAAAATAAATAAATTCTATAAAGGGTAAGATAAAATGCTTATAATATTATATTAATTAATAATCAAAAAATATATTAGTATTTATCGTATTTTTTTAATAAATTAATTTAATTTTTATATATTAAATTTTTTTATAAATTTCGATAAACCGTTAATTATTTTTTAAAAAAAAATTAATTAGCAACGATACGATCTCGAACTAATTTTCTTAAACCTTCGTTATTTCGGAAATTTTTTAAGGCCTTATAAAAAATGTAAAAAAATATTAAGGCAGTTTATAATAAAAGTTTAAATATATTTTATAATGTATATCTTATAAATTTAATTCGTTACGTTTTCGCTTGCTAATATTTCGGTCCGAATATAAACTTTTATAATTATTTTGTTTCGACCTTTTTCTAAAAGCTTTATTATGTAATTAATTATTACTATCTTTAACTTTTACCTAATTAGGATTATCTTAATTTAGAGGATTTACAAATATCCCGTAAAACGTTAAAAACGTTACCTTAACGTTTTTTAATAATTATTATAAATTCGTTTTAATCTAATAATTTAAAAAATCGACCGTTATTTTTTAATATTACTCGTACCGTTATTAATTTCTATTTCTTTTACCATTTAAAAAAAATCGTTCAAATTCTTATAAAAAGGGCTAATGCTATATATAAATCGTTAACCTATATAATCGTTGTTTTTGTTTTTAAAATACTATATCGTTATCTGTATCTTATAATTTTTTAATATTTTATAATTTATTCGTTAAATTTTATATAAATTTCGAACCTTATTTTAATCATTCGCGGTATTTTCGTTAGGTGCTAATCAGAAACCTATTATCGTATACTTTGCCGGATTCGGCTAAATAGACGTATTATTTTCGTAATTTTTTTCTAAAACATTATTTTTTAATCCTTAAAAATACTAACTTTGAAACCTATTTTGTAAGATTATTACTACTTTTACAGAAGATGTCGTACTTCCGATCTTTATATATATATACGCTGTAAAATTCTAATTATAAGCTTGTTTGCCTTCGGTCGTTATTTTAAAAGTATTTGTTAAATATGTTATCGGATCGATTTTTTTGGTAGTTTTTTCAAAAAATGTAAATATAAATAAAGATAAGGTATTAATTTGTATCGCGTAACGAATTCGTCATTTTAGGTAAAAAATTATATCAAATTCCATAAGTTTAATAAGTTACAAAAAGTTTTAATTAAAATCGATATAATCCCAAATATCGAATGCGTAAGCTTTAAATTAAAATTCGCCTTTAAAACGATCCCAATCCTTAAGTCCCTTGTAAATAACAAAAGACGTTAACAGTATGGTCGCTATTATTATTATTTAGCGTATTTCGATAATTTCAACTAATATACAGCTTATATCGTCTTAGCAATAACTAATTAATTAATATATACTCGAATTAAGCGAATGAAACTCTTAATTATTAGATATAAAGGATATTAGTTATTTTTTTTTATTCAGTAACTAATTGTAGCTGCTTTAGAACGCGCACTGCACGTTAAAGTGATCTAATTCCGGAATATATATATTCCGATCAAAGGGATTCTTCAGTATATGAGGTGCTAACGCACCCCTGCTAGCTAATAATAACACTTTCCTTTTTACAACAACAATAACTTAACTAATTATTATTGGAATTACTTCAAACTTTGAAAATAAATCATAATCGCGAATACCGACTAGCCCGAATAAAAACGGACGTTAAAAACGGCCCCCTAAAAAAACGCGAAGCCCTTAAATAAGGTATTAATCGAGTTACCCTAACGCGAAAAATAAGTAAGCAAAAAAAATTTCATAAAACTTAAAAAACGTAATAACATTTAACACCTTCCAAAAAACGCTTTTTAATTTCATAAATCAAAAATGAAAAAGTTACTAAACGCGCTATAATAAAAGTTAAAACTTTTCATTTTGCTATATATATCCTAAAAACTCGTAAAAACCTAATGGGTACAAGAAAATATAAAATCGATAACTTCTTATTCCGTAATAACAATATATTACTTAAAAATTTACACACTTTCGAATTCTCTCGAACTGAAAAAAACCAAGCACAAAAATTCGCGACGTTTTACGAATTTTTTAGTTAGGAAATATATAAAAAAAAAAGGTAAACCTAAAAATATTATTAACTTAAACGAAAACGGCGCTTAAAAAAGCGAAAACAATACAAATAAAATTTTAAAATCCGTTTATAGTAAAAGTACAAAATTTAAAAGTTCGAATCCACGGCCTAAATATTTATTTTTAAAAATATATACAGAAACGGCGAAAAATTAACATTACTTATAATTTGTATAAAAAATCACTTTAAATTTAATAATAGTTAGCTATAATAATTATTTAAATATATAATAATGTGCCGTTAATTTAAAATAACTTAAAAATAATTTTATAATAACTTTAAGAAATTTTACAACCAAAAACGTAAACTAAAAACGAATAACGTATTTTTTTTCTCGACGGCTATAATATCTATATCTTAGTTCTTTTTATATACTTCTGCGGTATATATAAAATATAACTGATATATATATTTTTACATACTTTTTATTTAACGTAACTATTAAACCTTATAACGTTTTCTACGTTAAAATAGTATTATTACCTAAATACGCGTAAATAGCAATTTTATTATATGTTCGCACCTATATCAAAATAAAAATTCTTTAAAACTTATTACGACGTTTCTTTAAAAGCCTTTACTTTATCCAATATCCGTTTAAGCTTTCTTCGAAAAGGAGTTATATTATTCGACCTTAAAAAAGTCTTATCAAATCTAAGGCTAATTAATATCAACCGTCGGCCTGCTATCTCTAAAAAAACCGTTAAAATAACCTTAAAACGTATTTCTTACCCCGAAGCAAAGCTATAACCTTAAGCGCCAGGCTAGAAAATTAAAAAACGAACTATACGAAACTAAACACAACTTTAAAACCTTAATTATTAAGGTTAGAAAAACGATTATCTTCTAACCTATAAAAATCGCGAACTTAAAATATTAACTCTGCGAAAAAAACCTCGAAAACGAAATTTTATTACCCGTACCTAAAAAAAGGTTAAAACTACAGATCTTAATAAGGGTTACGTAAAATAGCAGAATATATAGAAATTTAGAAATAGCTTTAAAAAACGGCAAGCGGCGTTAATCGTAAAAAAGAAAACCTTTAACACCTTAGCGAAGGAATTCTCTGAATCTTATAATACTCATAAAACTCCCGGTGTAAATTATCATAAATGAGCCAATTCTGTATGAATAGCTAGTAAACTGGGTTGTAAAATAACAATTTGCTCTCAGGGGTAGGCGCGGTTTGGGGTGTACAAATTTGGGGGGGGGGGGGGGGGGGCTTTGGTAGGTGCCCCCCCCCCCCCCCCGCGCATTGGTACGTGCGCACCCTCTAGAGGCTGCTACGGTGAACAAGGCTGTAGCATCTTGGCATTTCAGAAATATATAATAATAAGGGCAAAAGTTAAACGGCAACCTAGAAATGTAGCCTACATTGAATTAATATAATGTCGTATATATATAAGTCTTTTAATTTGAATGATTTCAATTTTAAAAAATAATTATTTAATCTCTTTTTAAAATATTATCTTAGTTTTTTATATAACGTACTATATAAGCAAGTCGTATACATAAACAAGTCGAATACTTTTTTATATTTCGTAACATTAAATTCCAGTTAATTAACCCTAATATATTAGATTAATTTAAATTAAGCGGGTTTTTTATTATTAAATGCCTTTATATTCTCTTTATAAATATATGTATTATATCCGGACTTATTATAAATATCATATTTCCGTCCTTTTACTTAAACTTCTTTACGATAATTATTTTCGATTATTACTAATTGCGATTATTTACTACTATTAATTTATAGTTATAAAAATTTATATTTTTTTTATTATGAATGCTTTTTCTTTTTAAAAACGTTTATTTTTAATTTTTTGGAGCTTATTAAAGATATGGTTCGTTTCGCGTAATAAGTCGTATTTCTTTCCTAAAAAATTTATATAATAGTATTAAATTACATTTTCTTAAAAGGTTAACCGATTAAATTATTTTTACTAGCGAATTATCTTAGTAATTGTTAATCTTTTCTTATAAATAACGTCCCCGTCAAATTGTTCTGATAATATTTTTAAAAGTTTTTATAAATAAAAAATTAATAAAATTAATAAAAGTAAATAAAGAAACGGTCGATATAAGTATAATTAGAACTTTTAATTTAAAAAACGCGACTAAAATCGAATAAAAGAAGTCTTACTTTTATTAATTCGAATTTAATGTTATCGATCGTTAAAATAACTTTAAACGCGCTATAAAAGTCGGCGATAAAATTGCTCTTAATAATATAAGTAATATAACGTCGTATAAAACTTTCGATACGTAATAAATAAACGCGTTTTAATACGAAAAAATAAAAGACGTCGAAAGGTTAAAGTTAATAAAAAAAGTTAAGTAAGTATATAAAGTATAATAATATTATTCGTTTTATAATAATTTTTATAACTATTGAAAATAAAAAATCATTTCGAATTTTTAATACACGTTTAAATATATTTATTAAAATATATAACTTATTTTTAAACTTAGATTATTTATTATTTAACCGTGCTCGTCTATAATAATTTTTTAATTAAATAAAAATACGGTCTAATTTTAAAAATTAATAACTTATATTATTATAAGTTAATTTACGTTTTTTAACTTAATTTATTTAATATTTTTGTATTTATTAATATTAATAACAATTATGCTAATTGTTGTAAAAATTTTATTAAAAACTTTATTTCGTCAAAAATATACATATTTCTTTTTATGATTTAATCTTTTATAATTATAGCCCAATATATTTAAGTTCATTTACAAAATATTTTAATATTTTCGTTTGTAAAATATTAATAGGTTTAAGCTATATTTTTCAGGCTAAGCTAAATATACGAAAATTATTATACGATATAATCGTACGATAGATATTATATCTAATATTTTAGAATACGGTAATTACTTAATAGTTTTTACAATTTAAGATAAATTATATACCTTAATTTCGTAAAGCCTTATTTTTTACTAAGGCCTCGTATATACGCAATTTTTTGATTAATATCGGCTTAAAAAGCTTATAAACGTAATTGCTAGCAAATTTCGACCTTGATAAACCTTATGCCTATTACGGTTCGGTATGGTTATATAATATAACTTAAAAAGCGTAAAATTTTACGCGGTAAACCTTAAAGGTAAATTTTAAATACGTATAAAAAGTTAACTTTTACGAACTTTCGCTAATTTTATAACTTAATCGTTTTACAATTTTCGAATTATTATTATTATCATAATTTAACATGCGATAAAATTCGTATATAATATCTGTAATCCGTATCTATAAAATTTTCAATAAAACCGTCTCGTTTAAAATAATTAAATTTTACAAAATTATCGGGCGAACGAAAAATATTAATAATTTTATCAACCCAAATAATATCTTTTAAAACAATCGTATTTAATTATTAATTCTCGAATACGATTTAATTTTCGAAAGTAATACCAATTAATCGTTATTCGAATTTATGCCGAAAAATATAGTAATTATAAAGGAACTATTAGAAAAATTAAAAAAGAAAAAAAAACGGTTAACAAATATTAAACTTTAAATTTTAGAACGTTATAAAAAGTATAACCGATAATTTGCCCGGCTGCTCCGAGTAGCGAAATCACTTCAAAACACTGACGCGAATCGACGTAAATAGAAGCTGCGGGATAAGGCAACCTATGAAAGAGATCGGTTTAACAAAGTCTAAGTATTAAAGTACTAATCTATCATTTTATCCAATTTTGTCTATACGGTCACGTCTTCTCAAGGGGGAATTAAATTTTCGTATAAATATATTTTCATAATTTATTTTTTTAATTTAAATTCGTTTTAAATCTTTTATACCGTTGAATAAAATTAAACTCTTAATTAACCCTACCGTATTTCGCGACGCGTTATATAAGTAATAAATTCGCTATATTTTTAATATATTAACACTGGATAAGAAAAGTTTGCGCATTTAAATTAAGGATTTATTCGATAATCGATTTTTTTTCAATTAGTGTTAAATTTTGCGAACTTAAAATAATATTAGCTCGAGAGAATTTTCTATTATATTAGTTTTTTAAAGTTAATAAGGCGACGTTATATATAAAACCAAAACGTTTAAAGTTAAAATTTTTTTTTTGGATAACTAGGTTTACTATAGATTTTTAATAAGACGTTTTATAATGTTAGTGTTAAGAAATAGATTATTAAGATAAGCAGTTGAAATGCTGAGAAAAGTATTCGACTTACTTATATGTCCGACTCGCTTATATGATACGTTAGTAGTTTTTTTCTTACATATTTTCACTTTACTTTACTTTTTCTTTTTTTTACCTCAGCTGTCTTAGGCTTTTGCTAGTTCGTTTCTATTTTTAATATACTTTTATGTACTGCGCTAAGCCGCTAAAATTAACCAATTAAATAACGTATCTCTATAACGAACTAACAAGGTCTAAACTTAAGTTGTAAAAAAACGTTTTTCTTTTATAAATCTTTTAATAAAATAACCGATTTCTTAAATTTTTACAATTAATTTAAATCGATTAATTTTAATACTTTATATATACGTTTAATATAAGTTAATAGATGTATAAAAATGTTTCCGATTTTTTATGATAAAAATTAAGATTAATACGGCGGAGTAAGGATTCGGGGAAATAACTAACCGTAACATTTTTATAATTACGATAACGTAAATACCGCGTATATTATATTGCTATAAGCCGTTTAAAGGTATTTTAGTATGGGAAAAGCTCGTTCTGTTATGTTTTTGCCCGTACGGATTATGATTATTACGTTATAACTATAAGGAAATTAAAAGCGCCTTAAATTCGAAGTGTGCTTATAGTTATAATAACATAATTAATATATAACGTACTACATAAGCGAACCGAATGCATAAGCGAAATAAATAAACTTCAATATATCGCGATAATAAAGTTACTTAATTTAACTATAATATATTAAATTAATTAAAATTTAAATTTTTATAAAACGTATTTATAGTTTTATAATAAATGTACGTATTATATTAAGATTTATTACAGACGATATATTATTATTTCTTTTTTATTAACTTATATACAACTGACTAACCTTTAACGTGTTTAAGCTAATATTACCTTTATTCCGAAAGTAAAGCCGACCGATAGAAATACGATTACCGACCGAATTCCCGACCCGTATACGTAAGCGTTTTTTATCCGGTTTTAATACCTGGAAGATATTCGCAAAATACGTCGTATTAGAAGGGTTAAAAAGCGCGTTATAAGGTTGCGGGATAAGGTTGTAGAGCTTGTTATGAGGCGCGTTAAAGGGCTTACCGAAGGGCGCGTCGCGGTATTATAGGATTTGTTAGAGTAATAACTTAATCTTACGTATATATATTGTTAAAATTAAGAATTTTAATTGAAAATATTTATTATATATTATAAATAAGTTTTTCTAGTTATTAAAAAAGGTAAGAGTAAAAACGGGTTGCTAGTAATTATTAATAATAACCGTTATATACAAATTAAAAGGAAAGAATAATAAAACAGCGTTTATAATAAGCCTTTATATAATGAGTGTATTTGTTTTAAAGCTATATATATACTTAGTAATAAAGAATATAATTTATTTGAATTAATTTAATATATTATTAGTTGAATTATTTAAATTAGTTGTCGCGACGTTTTAAAATTTATTCGGTTTACTTATGCGTTCGATTCGCTTATGTGGTACGTTATAGCATTTTGCTATAAATTATTCAAAGATATTCAGTATTAGAAAAGCCCGTTTTATTATGTTTGTATTCGTACGTATTATAGTTATTATGTTGTAACTATAAAAAGGTTAAAAGAATATAAATTTAAAATACTTTTATACTTATAGTGTAACGAATTTAAGTCTGATAAGTTTGATAATTTATATGCTTTTCGAATAAAAGTTAATATAAGTACAGAAAATCTTTTTTAATTTTTTAAAACTAAAATTAAAGCCGATATAATTAGATTTCAGTTAAAGAAATAGGCGACCGTAACGTCTTTATAGTTGAGATAGTATATTTACCAGTTTTATCGTTATGTACTGGCCCTTTTAAATATATTTTATATAGAAAAAACCAGTATATTAATTTTTTAGGCCATACGAGTTATAGTTGTTATGTCGTAATTATAAAAAGGTTTCGAATTTAATTAATCGGAACGCGTTTATAGTTGCGACGTAATAGCCATAACCCGTACGAGTAAAAATATAGCTGGACGGGTTTTTTTTATATTAACTTACTTTTAGAAAACTTATAGTAAAATATTATATACAGTAATTATATTATCGTAGGTATAAGAGCGTTCCGGATAAAAGAGTTATAAAGAACGGAAATTTTACTTTTAACTTTTAATATTTTTACTAAATTAACTCCGTTTAGAAGTTTAATATACGTTTAAAAAGCCTTTTTAATATTTTATTTAATTACATTTTTTAATTATTTTCGAATTATATTTTATTACTATTATATTTACGAGTTTGTAAAATAAACTTTTAAATATTTATATGAAATTGCAGAAAACGGAGCCAAAAAATTATAACTTAATATCAGGCCTTGATTTAAAGGTTTTATTATTTTTATAAGTTTTTTACAAATTAGGTTAGTACGGTACTAAAAGTTACTTAGCTATAGCTGTTGTAGGCGTAGCCGTACTTTTTAAAATAGGGCTTGATTTTAATAAGTTAAATTTTTTTATTTTTTTTAAACCATTTCTTTATTATTTACTATTATATTAGTAAGTATAAGCATACTTAGCTTGTACTGTTATAAGGAGTAGCATAACCGGCCAGATTGCTGGCCGAATTACGGTTTGAAAAATTTTTTTTTTTTTAATACGGTCGAATTTAAAATAAGCGGACGAAAAGTTACTTACCGCTTTAGCGTATTCTGCTTACTTTTAAATGCTAGCATATTAAATTTATTATGACCCGATATCTTAGTAATTTTAGCAATAGTTACAACGCGCTATAAATGTTAGGACCTAAGGGAATAGGAAGGGATGCGCGCGTTACAAAGAGAACGTTAAATACGTTAAGTGTTATTATTACGTAATTACTACGATATCTCTGCGGGATAGCCGCCTTATAGGTAGTTGCTTATTCCCCTTTAAGGGAAGAATAGCAAGTTTCAAATTAGTTCTTAATATATCCGTATTATTCCTTTTATTTTAATTTTAACATATTTAATAAATAATTTTTTTTTTCGATTAAACCGAACGAATAAGCGAAATAATTACGACCTTTTATAATAACACACTGGCTAATTCGATTCCTTAATTTACCTAAATATTAAAATCTAAACCTACTCCGTTAAGGTTTTAACTATAGTTTAGTAAGTACGAAAAGGAAATTTAGATACTAAATATCGAAAAAAGATTATTTAAAAAAGAAATAACGATATTTATATAAAATCTTTATAAAAAAATAACGACGCTTATAGTTAAACCGTAAGGTTTAACAGTTAAACATTACATTACGTACTTTTAATAATAATGTAACGAGCTTTTTATATAAACTTTCCAGGTTAGGTTTTATAAGGTTAAATAATATTTTTACTATAAGGACCCCGAAAATCATAATGTTCGTAAACTATATAATCCTAATAAACTTAAATGCTAAAAAAATTTAAGTTATTTAACGACGAATAAGTTGAAATTTGGTAAAAAATAAGAAAAAAAGATGAATTACTTAAGGTTTTACTAAACTTAAAGTGTTAAAAAAAACTTAGTTAAATTTTGCGAAAGTTACGACCTAATTAAACGTTATTTTTAAAAGTTAAAAGTTTTCATTATTATATTATAAAGTAAATTACGCGTTATCGTATGTTATATTTAATTTACTTATAAATATTTATTAAAAGTTATAGAAAAGTAATGAAAAAGTAAAAATTAAAACGCAAAGTTACTATTATGTTCGCTTTATAAATAAGTTAATTTAAAAACGATTTTAAAAAATGTTTCTAAAAATGTACTAAAACGGTTTATTTTTATTAATTTAAAGCTTGATAAAATATATTAAAAATATAACGAAATACTTGATGCGTTTTATTAATAATATAAATAATTTTTTATTACATTTTTATAAATAAGTAATATTATTTTTTCGATAAATCGTTTTATTATAGAATTACGTTTTTATATAGTTAACTCCGTATCCGTAGTTACCTTATTCGAAATATAAAATATAAGTTATAAACAAACCTTTTATATAAAATTATTGCTTTAAGTTTTTATATCGAGATATTTTATTACGCTGTAAACGAATCGATAACTTTTTAATATTTAATAATTAACTTAAAATTTATAGTTATAGTAAAACCCGGATCGCGTAACGAATATAAATATATTTTATAAAAAACTTTAAGGCGTATTATAGGAAATTTGCTTTAAGTGTAAAAAAAGTTATTATAAATTTAAATACTTAAAAAGAGATTAAAATATAACGGATACGTTTCGAAAGTATATATACAACTATTACGTTAAAAAAAGTTATATATTTAGTTCTTATCCCGAAACGACGTACTTTAGTTATGGCGAAAAAAGTTATTTTCAAACGAATTATTTAAAAAAAAATTTAATAGCTATTAATTCGAACTTTATTCGAAATTTTTATTAATAAGAAATTTGTTTTTCGTTACGTATATATTACTCTTTAAAATGCGTAAAAGGGATTAATACATAATATTTTACGGCTAAATAAATTCAAAGGTAGATTATAATACGATATGTCCCGAAATGTTTGAAAAAGAAAGTTAATTATTTTAATTAAAATACGGATTAAGGTTAGAATCTTATTTAAATAATTTTATTATACTATACGGATACGTAATATTATAAATTCGGATAATGAATTTGTTTAATATTATAAAATTAAAAAAATATCCTTTCGTAATCGTAAAAGCGGAAAGGCCGGATATTAATTTAAGGTTTTTTTAATTTCGAAAATTAAATTTCGTTATTAATAAGTTACAGCTTAAGTAAAAATATTAACTTAAACGTAAAAATATTAAATTCGCCGTCTTAGTGAAAAAATTACGAGCTATTATTTTCGCTATAACGGCAACGGTAATAATATTTATAGTACTAAATAAATACAATAAAAAGCTAATATTAAAAAGATATAAAAAATACTAGAAAGAATATTATAACGATTACGCCGATTTATTTTTTAAGGAAAAAACCGTTAAACTGCCGGAATATTTACTATACGAGCATGCGATGAATTTGTTTAACGGAAAAAAAAAGACTCTTTAAGGCCCTTTTTGCCTATTTTTTTAAAAAAAATTTAGAAATTTTTAGAAAAATTTTAAAAATCGCCGAAAAAAAGTTAAATTAAACGTAGTTATAGCTTAACCGAAACGTTTATTTTATTTAGCTTATAAAAAGGAGGCGCGTTACGCCTTTATATCGATCATAAAAGGTTTAATTAAATAATTTATAAAAATTATATATTATTACTTTTAATAGAAGAAAGCTTGAACCGATTAGCAAATGCCCGCGTATATATAAAGTTAAATTTAAAAGATGCGTATCGTCGAATATATATTAAAAGGGAGATAAATAGAAAAATGATTTTAGGATAAAATACAGTTATTTAAAATATTTAATAAGACCGTTTGGGTTTTTTAATGTTTTAAATACATTGTAGATATATATTAACTAAGTTTTAGCAAGTTTAATAAATTAAGTTTATATCGTTTACTTTGACGATATTTTGATATACAGTAAGGGTTTAATAAAATACGAATAATATATGCCTAAAATTTTTAAAAAATTAAGATAATAAAAATTTTACCCGAATATAAAGAAATGTAAATTTTATACATTTTTAATTTCTTTCTTTAAATTATAAATTTTGTCGAATAGTATTAAAATGGAAAAAAAATTACGTTGAAATTATTAAGACATAGGAGTTATTAGAAAGCGTTTATAATATTTAAGTTTTTTTTAGTTTTATAAACTGTTATTGAAAATTTATTAAATAATATGTAAAAATATTTATACCGTTAATAAATCGGTGGCGCAGAGGTATTAAAAACTTTATATAATTATTTTTCTAAAAAAGGATAATATTTAAGATATTTTAATCGGTCTTTATAATAGAAAAAATATTTTGGTATTTTAACTTACCATTATTTATTTATTTTAAGATAAATACGTTCGAAAAGGTTATTAAAGTAGTTATATTTTAGTTTTGTTGAAATCGTTATATTATAAAACATAGTAAGTTGTTAATTATTAAAAATGGCTTTAAAAGATAGCGTTAATTTATTAATTATTCGTAATTTTTATTAAAATTATTACGAATTATTATAATTTTAAATATTTATAATTAAAATAACGGCTTGATGTAAAATAGGTAAAATAGCTAATTTATTTATAATAGCAAATTTCGTTATTATATTCCGGTTAGAGAAAAATAACCCAGTTAATAATTTATTAAAAAAACTTATTTTAGTACGAAATAAGGAAAACGACAAAGCTTAAAAAGATGATGTCGAGGTAATAAAAAATATTAAAGATAAAGATAATTTAATCGAAATTTAAAACCGCGAATATTTATCCCTTTATTAATAAAATCGCGGTTATTTCGCTAATAATAAAAATATACAAGTTTAAAAATAAAGCGGTTAGGGATATATACGAAAAGATAAGATATATATTAGTTAAGATTATAGTTACGAATTATTCGTTTTATAATAATAAAGTATTAACAACGTTATCGAAACGGCACTACTGCTAGAAAAAAGCTTAATAACTTTTCAGATTTTTAAGTTATAAAAAAAATAAATTTGTTTTTAATTAAACTTAAAAAATGAACGTTTTGAAAAACGCAAAACGGGTAAATAATTATAACGTATCAAAAAAAATAATAACTTATTAGGATATAAAGATGTAATTTACAAACTATATAATTCGGACTTACCTAAAAAATTTATTAATTAATACTATAATTTTCTTATAACAGGTTACTTCGGCGTTACAAAAATATATAAACGATTAATTCGGAATTATTTTTAGAAAATATAAATATAAAATATTAAAGATTATTTAAAAAATTACCTTAAATACCAAAAATCTAAAACAGCGTTATATTAACCTTACGGAAAGCTCGTTTTATTACCGATTCCGAACTATCCGTTCAAAGAAATTGGTATAAATTTTATTATAAATTTATAATTATTTATAAGGCTATACGGCGAAAAAAAATATAACGTTATTTTTTTAATAATAACTAAAATAACGAAATATGCTTACTATATTACAATAACAACGAAACTTATAGTGAGCGGTTTAACCGAAATAGTTTTTTATTTACGAATAATTTTTATAAGATATTAATAGGTTCAAAGCTATATTATCTAGCTTAAAGTAAATACATAAAAATTATTATACGATATAATTCGCACGATATATAATATATATAATATTTTAAAATATAATAATTAATTAATAGTTTTTACGATTTAAGATAAATTATATATCTTCATTCTATAAAGGCTTATTTTATACGTAATTGCTAATAGATTTCGACCCTGATAAACTTTATGTCTGTTACGGTTCGACATAGTTATAAAATATAACTTGAAAAATATAAAATTTTACGCGGTAAACTTTAAGAATAAACCTTAAATATATATAAAAAGTTTTCCAAATTTTTATTAAGTTTACAGCTTAATTGTTTTACCGTAATTTTTTAAGTTATTATTATTATTATAGCTTAGTATATTACGAAATGCGTATATATTACCGGTTCTTTATACCGGTAAAAATTTTGATAAAACTATTTTATTTAAAATAACTAAATCTTATAAAATTACTAGACGAGCGAAAAATATTAACAATACTCTTTACCCGAATAATATTTCCTAAAAAAAAAGGTCCGATTTTTAATTTTAAAATAAGATATTATTCGCGAAAATAACGGTAATTAATTTTTATAAAACTTAACACTAAAAAATAGACTTATCGGTCAAATGAATCCGTGCGCCCACCTATTTCCCACCAAAATATACCATTTTGACACCGACTGTAATATTAAAAGCGAATAGTAATAAATTAAGAAATGATTATAATAATATAAAGCTTTACTTAAACTTATTAAATTATATATTTTATTATAAGTTTAACTATAACGTTAGAAATTGTAGCTACTTAAAGGTTAGTAAAATTTTTATCCCAAAGAGTTATACACTTTTACTATGAAAAATTCTTTTATTAGTTACTATTTAATTTACTATTCGCTAGGAGCCCGCTTATAACACGGATAATTAGATAATATATATAATATATATAATTGCTTATGCCAATATAAAATCCTTATATTTTTATTATTTTTATCTAAATTGTTATATTAAATTGAAAAAGGTGTATTTTGGTGAGAAAAAGGTAAGTGCACGGATACATTTGCACCCTTAGTGTATAATAATTATAGAAGTATTATTAGCGAAATTAAAAAAAGAAAAGCAAAATAATAACGGGTTAACGGATACCGATATTCAAATTTTAAAACATTATAAACTAAAGAAATACGGGCGATAGTTTGCTCGGCTACTCCGAATAACTAAAACTTTTTAAAATACTGAGAAAAATCGACGTAGATAGGAATTACGAAAAGGATGAGTAGTGAAACCTAGAAATTAAGGTACTAATTTATCATTTTATCTAATTTTATCTATACGGTCATATCTTTTCGAAGGAGAACGAATAACTTTTAAAAAACTTTGTATAAATTTTTCGCGTTTAAAAAAATTAAATATAATTTTTTACTTATAAACGGATAAATAAACGCAATATTAAAACCAGCTTTTAAAATATTATTTCTAAATATTTTACAACTTAAAATAAATAAATAAAGCGTTATAGTTATTAGCAGTATAATTTATCTATAATAATAGTTACTATTTAGCGATTAAGATAACGTTAGCCGAAATTTTTTTGAGTATATTTTACAGGTTTCAAAAAATATTACGTTTATATTACAGTATTTTAAAAACTTAAGTCCTATTAAAGCAATTTAAAAAAAGGTTAATAGAATATAAAAATATAAGAATATGTTATAAAAAATATTAAAATAAAAACCGCCTTACGAAAACTTTTCAAAAAAAGAGGTAAAAGATTTTACTAAATATATTAACTAATAAAAACCTAATAAAAACCGTTCCGATAAATATATTAAACCTTTTAAAATATAAAAATTATAAACTTAAAATTAACTTACAAAATATAACGTTTACCTTAATATAATAAGATTTATAAGATTTCTCTTATATTATTATTAAAATCGTAACATAATAAAGGTAATCTTAGAAAAAAGCGGAAAATTAATTTCAACGTAAAAACGGAAAAACGCTAGAAAATAAAGATATTACGAACGTATTAAAAGATTTAAAAAAATAATTCAGAATTTATAAAATAAATAAGCTTTTCCCGCGAAAAGGACATTTAAGAGCTTTACAATTACTAATTAAAAAGACTTCTTATTTTATAAGAAACGTTATTAAAATAAGAAAAATTTAAAAAAAAATTAAAAAATTTTGTTTTAAAAAAATGAATTAATAAAAAAGTCGCAGTATATAAAAGCGTTAATTATTTAAATACATTTAACTTTTAACGAAATTATTATAATTTAGATAAATTTTTAAAATTAATTTTAAATTATTTTAAAAATATCTAAATATTATTATTATCATTGCTGACTTTATTTCTAATACCAGCGGCATATTACTTCACAATAATAATAAAAAATTCGAAATTTCCTTTCGTAAAAAGTTAATATCAATTAAAAAAGGAAACTTCTTAAATTCATACGTCAAAAGAGGTACAGGTATTTTTTACCTATTTAATATTCCTTTAAAAAAACTAAAAAGAAACGGGCCGTAAAGTTGTAATAATCGCGTTATTACCAGGTAAAAACTCCGAGTAACGAACTTAAAAAGTGCTTACATTAACTGCAAAAAAATTAATACCGAATTAATAATAAATTAAATAAGGTATTCGCTATAAAAAAATAATAAAAAAACTTACATTTTCCTTATACGCTTAATAAACCTTATCGAACTTACTCTTAACACTAACTTAAACCTTTTCAACTTATAGGTTACGTTAGTAAAAAGTATATAAAAAAGTAAAAAAAACTTACTTAGCCGTAATAAAAAATATAATTTTTTCTAGCGGGCTTAAACTTACCCGAATCGGTAAAGATAATTTCGATAAATTCCTAAAACGCTTTAATAAACTCGAATATAACCGAACAGAAAAAAACCGGAATCTATTATTGCGAATTAATAATATTATTCTTAAATGGGAATAAAGAACAAAAATTACCTTTATTATAACCTTACCCTTATTTAGAAAGCTACATATTTATTAGCATTTTTCGAAATCTTATTAATTTTATAACGATAAACTAATATACGAATTATAGCTATAATATATCGAAAATACAAAATACCGCGGAAAGCGTTAAAGCGAATTATTAATAAAAAAATAATTATTTAAAAATATTTATAAAATACGCTTATACTTTTTAGCGGGAAAGGTTATTTAAAAAAAAAGCTCGGAAAGAATTCGGAAAAAAAAAACGGATCGAAATTGCAAAAAGTAAAAATTAAAGATAAAATGCAAATATAAAGTTACTTTATTACTAATTAATAAAGAAGGTATATAAAAAGCCTATAATAAGCTTTAAAAAGCAAACTTGTCATAAATAAATAATAGGTTACATACCGGCGAATACTAAAATAATAAAAAGAAGAAAAAATAAGGTTTAAAAAAAAGAAATTTATATATGCCAAAAACGGTATACCAAAAGCGGTAAAAATCTTCTGCTGGCAAATTTCTCAATATCTTAACTACCTTACTATAAGGTATCCCCAATATATTATTTATCTGAAAAATTTTATAAAAGTTACGCCTTATTATTAAATATTATATTTTATTACTTACTTTTATTTATTACGAAATTATTACGCCCTTTTAATAAAAGTAACTTACTAGTTACGGTATATAATAAAAGTTGTTTTATTAAGGCTTTTAAGGGCAAAAGTTTAAGAAAGAAAGGGTTTTATTAAAGGTTAAAGGAATAAGAAAAAATACGCGCGTTATAAAAAGAACGCTAAACACGCTAAGTATTATTATTATATAATCGTTACGATATTTTTACGGGGTAGCCGCCTTAAAAATAATTGCTCATTCCTTCTTAAGAAAAGAAAGGCAAATTTTAAACTGGTTTCTAACATACCCGTATTATTCTTATTACTTTAATTCTAACATATGTAATAATAAGTACCTTAGAAAATATACGTAACTAATATTATAAATAAATATAGTTAAATCTAAAAGATTAATAAAAATCTAGGATAATATATATATTTATAATCGTTACTTAATTTCCTAATATAAATAAAACAGTTTATAATAATACTTAATTATATAAATATTTTTTACTAGTACTAAGCATAACTATAACATTTATTATTTAATATTTATAATAACGTACTATACTACCTCGTAAGTCAAACCACCTTATATTAAATATAAAATATCTTAGTTACTATTATATTAATAATTAATTGCAAGTACTTTAAAATAAGCATTATACTTTAAGATAATCTAACTACGAAATATGTATATTTTTATTAAAAACAATCTTTAATATATAAAGTGCTAACGCACCCCTTACTAACACATCGCTTTAACGCCTTAAATCATTCACGGCGTTAAATATTACACCTTATTAATTTTTAAAGTTATAGCTTTTTATTTTACGTTATTTTTAATAGTTAAATCCTTTTAATAAATTAATTTTCTCTTTAAAATTACTCGTAAGGGTCTGCTCGTTTACTCGAAGATTTTCGTAATATTTATTAATTTTAACTATTTTTAAAGTACTTAAAAGGGCTCACCTAATAAGGCTTTAATTAATTCGTTAGTTAATATGCTATTTATAAGCGTATAATTTATTTTAATTAAGGTTTTTTACGGTTTTTTATAACTAGTAATTATATAAACTTATATACCGCAACTTTATTATTAATAAAGCGATATTAACATTATTAAACTGTATAATCTATTAGTTATCGTATTATATACTTAATAATTATGCAAGATACTGCTAGGTTCAAGCTATATATTCTAGGCTAAGCAAAATACACGAAAGTGGCTACATAATATAATCGTACGATAGATACTATACCTAATATCTTAAAACGTAATAATTATATATTTAAATTCACTTTTAATTTTTTAATTAATCGAAAATTAAATAACGCCGTATATATATAAGCTAGAGGATTTTTAACACTTTGAAATAATAAATTTAAATAACTTAATTATAATATATCGTATTAATTAGAATTAAAGAGATTTTTTTTTCGCTAAACATATTTATAACTTTATAATCAATATGGGTATTATATTCGAGCTTGTTGTAAATATTATTTTTTCGTTTTTTCGTCGTAACATACCATATATATAAGCGTAACACTTTTTGGTACTTTGTAATAATAAATCTAGCTAATTTAACTATAATAATTCCGATTAATTCAATCGGCGGTATTGTTTTTCGCTAACTATATATACAGCTTTTAAATTAATATACGTATTATAGAAAGGTTTGTTACGGACGTTATATTACTATTTCTTTCTCTTAATTCGTATATGACGGCCACTTTTATAGTTATTAGTAATACCTCTTTACTATTAACTTTTTTTAATAATTACAAAACTTATTTATCATATATAGTAAGTATTTTTTTAATTGTAATTTTTTTGTTTTAATAATATATATATGTAAGATCGAATTATTGCTTTAACAAGTTTTATAATACCGCGACGCGCCTTTTAACACGCCCCCCGACGCGCCGTATAACAAGTTCTACAGCCTTACCCTACAGCTTTATAACGCGTTTAATAATATAACCTTATAGCTTCGATACGACGTATTCTGTGAATATCTTCCACATATTAAAACTAGAAAAAAACGGTCGCGTATATGAGTTAAGAATTTAGCTATTAACCGTATTCTTATTAGTAGGCTTTAATTCTGACAAAGTAGGGGAAATGTTAACTTGAACGGGTTAGGCGTTAATAGGTTGCAGGCGAAAGAATAATAATATAACGTCTACAATAAGCTTTAATATAATGTGTGCACTTATTTAAAAGCTGTAAAGACGGTCGGCGTAAGATAATACAATTAATTAGAATTAATTTAACGTGTCATAGTTAAGTTATCTGGATTTGTTATTACGAAGTACCAAAAATTGTTGCGCTTATATGGGTGTGGCGCTTATATGTGTAATATATTAACCCTTTTATAACGATTATCCTTAACCGTTATTAGTTAAATTTCTTTATCACCCTCTTTTTTTCGATTAGAAAAGCTTATTTTTTTTATATAGTAAGTATCTCTTTTACTTAAGGACGTTCAGTTTAAATATAATTTATTTTATATAATTAACAATTTTTTTAAAATAACTATCTTTTATAAAAATAATATATAACTTTATATTATAAAATTAACCGATTTAAGTATTTATATCAGCAAGTTATCTTAGTAATTTTAGTCCTTTTATTTATAACGTCCTTAATTTATTATTTTATAGATATGTTTAAAGGTTTTTATAGGCGAGGAAATAAAACCGGCGACAGTTAACGGGGAAATGTTATGACATAAGTGGACGGACCTCGGAAGACGGTCTCTTGGCAGATTGTAAAACAGGGCCCAAGTGGGTTAGTTACGTGACTTGGATTTATAAGGATTTAATGAATCTAGTTGAAGTCGTGATTTGGATTTATAAGGATTTAATGAATTCAGTTGAAGTCGTGATTTGGATTTATGAGGATTTAATGAATTTATTTGAAGTCGTGATAAGATATATACGTTCGTTACCTTTTAGTTAGAAAGCGACAGCTTATAATATAACTTCGTTACCTAAGGCACTTTTGGTACTACGAAACGTAATTAAGTTATCTATTACTTTATTGCTCAGTTTCTCATAATACTCTGCCAACATAAACCCGTCGACTTAGGTTTAATAGTTGGTTAATTAGTCTAGCCGTCACAGGAAACGGCCGGCGTAAACATAACTAAAAAACTCTCTAACTCGAAAAAGAAGATGTTAAAATCGAATATAACGAAACTAACTTTCGCAAATCCGGATTTAATATTATTAAACGTTATAATAATTTTAAATGCGTTATAAAGGCCGGTAAGAAAATTTTTATAGCGATATAAATATAGTAATCTTATATTAAGCTTTAGTAAATACCGAATAAAGGCGTCTTAAAGTAAAAAAAATAACGTTAAAAGCTTAAAACTTATATAAAAGATTTACGAGTATGTAAAATATAATAATATCTTAATTAGTAAAATATTTTTCAAAATTTATCGAATAGTAACTTTCGTAACTACTAAAAATAAAAAAACTTTACAATCTTTCCATACGCGTTCAAATATATTAATTAAAATATTAATAATATTTTAAGCCTAATTCGTTTGTTAATTAATTCGCATTAATTAATGTAATTTTCTAATTAGTTATTAGTAATAAGTTATTATAAAATTAAGCTTAAAATAATGTATCCGCGTTATAATAATAAATTACAATATAGCTTAGCTTTTAAAATTAATAACTTAAATAATTATAATATGTTTTTTATTTTCCTATTAAACTTATTAAGTTTGTTATATTTTTATATTAATAATCACCATACCTGTTATAATAAAAACCCTTATTAAAAATTTAACTTTTATTATAGCACAGAAGAATAAGAGTCTAGTCATCACATTACTAAAAGTAAAACGTTGTCAGCTCGAACACTGACCGCCTTGTTCTAACCTATATACTCACTAGGTACTACTTGATACTATGACAAATTTATTAAAATTATAACTATCCTTTTTTATGATGCCGCATTTGTAATAATAACTCGAATAAATTCGAATTACTTACGAAATATCCTTTAATTCTCGTATAAACCTTTTAATAATCGATTTTAAAAATGAACGCGTTTTTTTTCCCGTTTAATGAAAATTAACGCTTTATTAATTTTACCACGCTTCGTAACGCGTTAAAAAAGTATTATATTAGTTATATTTTTAATATATCAATACCGGATAAGAAACATTTACATTTTTAGTCAAAAGTTTATTTGATAAAAGTTTTTTAGTCAGCGTTAATTTTTACAAAAGAAAAATGATATCGGCTTAGGCGAATTTATTATTAAAACCTAGGCTATAACTATTATATTAAAAAGCTTTAAGCTTTTAGATTTTAATTTAGTAGTTAATAATTTAATATTATTAAGATATTTTTTCTAGATATAACACGGTTATCTATAAAATTAAAGAATTTCTTTATAGTAAAACTTTAAGCAATAAATATTTTAAGCTTATATTAATTTAAAAAAATTTTAACCTTTTTTTACAATTACTTATAACCTTTATATAGTATGATGAACCGCTTTTATATAGTTGTTATATAATAGTTAAAGCTTTATTATTATCGAATTAGTATAACTTATTACTTATATTTAAAGTTATAACGAATTTTAAATTTTTCAGTATAAACGTAGCCTTAATTCGAATAAACATAATTATAAAGGGCTGCATACGTAGAAGTTAAAGATATAGGCTATAACAAATCTAGTAAGAAATCTAAAAAGTTAAATCGGTACGTAGTAAAAACGTAGAAATAGTTAATTATATATAAAAATCCATTCCTAGAATTAGCTTAACCTAATTTCCTAACAAAAACTTTAATCTATAATATTACCCCTTTTTAAAATTTAATTTTCGCTTTGCGCAATTTTACTTCTCACGCGTTTTTAAAACCCTTATTTTAAAATAGTAATATTTATAAATTTAATCCGAAAACTTTTCTTAATTACAAAAATCTATATTACGTACGTTTTTAATATATGGTACGCTAGTTACTTTATTTCTTATAAACTTTTTTCTTTTTTAAATCTTTTAAAGCGTTAAACGTATTTAAATTTTTAACATTTTTTAAGCTTTATAATACGCTTCGCTTATTTACTTTTAACATTTTACTAGTAAAAGTGGAACTTAGATTTTATTACGCTTTAACACGTTAATACTTATAAACGGTTTGACGGATTTTTTAAAATAATTTCTCCGAAATACCTTACTTTTTTATAACTTTAATAATCTTCTTCTAATCGTTAACAGTGTTTACGTTAATAATTTTCGACATTAAATATAACGTTAACTTTTATATTTTTCATAAAATTTTAGAATTAAGAAGTAATCGCGCGTAACCGCGAAAATATAAAAACGGATAAAAACGACGTTCTTAAATAGGAAATAAAATTAGGCGAATTTATTTTACATACTTGGTTATTTTTCGTAATTTAATTACTTCTTCGTTTCGGTATTAAAATTTGAAATTAATAAAAAGATTTGAATTTTATCGGGTTATTCGGTATTTTCGGTTTAAAAAAAGTTTTTAAAAATAAAATAAAAATTAAATAACGTTTAAACGTTACGTTAATATAACTTAATTAAGCATTATCTAATTTTCTATCATTTATTAAATTATTTAAACGTAATAATAGTATATTAAAAAAATTTCAGCAATACGATTATTTTAAAACTTTTTATATAACGTACTATATCAGCGAACCTAACATATAAACGAGCGTAACACCCTTTGGCACTTCCCAGGAATACATCCAAATAACTTAATTATAATATATTTATTTAATTTAAATCGACTATATTCTTTATCGTTAACCGTATATATAACTTTAGAATAAATTCATACATTATATTAAACCTTATTACGGACGCCATATTATTATTCTCTTATTTAAACCCTTATACGACCCACTACCCCTTAACGTATCTAGGTTAATATTACCTTTATTTCGTACGACCTAAAGCCGACCGATTAACTAACTATTTTTAATCAAATTCTTAATCCATATACGCGAGCATTTTTTGTCCAGCTTTAATACGTTAAAAATACATATCGGAGAAAGTGTTATAAAACGCATTAGAAACGCGTTAAAAGCGCGTTAAAAAACATATTAAAAGGTCTGTACGGGGCGTTTCGCTAAATGTATAACAAGGCGTATTAAGCTTAATTTCGTAATAATTTAATACTTACGTAATTATACTATTAAAATAAACGTTTTCTAAGAAGATAAATATTTGTTATATAAAATAAACAAAGTTTTTTAGCCAGCAGAAAACTTATGGCAAAAAATTCCTATTAATAATTACTAAAGTTAGTCGGTTACAGTCGGTTTAAAAAGAAGAAATAATAATCTAACGTTCGTAACAAGCCTTTGATATAATATATACACTTATTTGAAAGCTATACACGCAATTAGTAAAAAGGTATTCAACATTTTTAAATTAATATAAAATAATATAGTTAAGTTATTTAGGTGTATTACTAAGAAGTGCCAGAAAATGTTGTGCTCGCTTATGTGTTACGCTCGCTTATATGGTACGTTATATGGTAAAAATGTTAATTTTTTAAAATAATTAGTTAAAAGCTTTTTAAATATAAAAATATTACGTTCGTTCGTTTTTAAGTACAAAACCGTTAATAAAAAACTTTCTATTTATTTTAAAATTTTAAACGTTATAATTATTACGTTTTTTATAACTTATAAACGGCGTGTAAAACTTATTAACAAAGTTATTTTTCGATTTTTATAACGGATAAGTATAAATAATATATAAATACTATTAACGTATCTTTTACAATAATAAACCGTTCGCGAAAAAAGGAAATTTCTTAATATATAAAAAGTTATATACATAAAAGGTAAAGATATAAGCTATAACAAGTTTATTAAGAAATCTAAAAAGCTAAATCTGTTACGACTCTATAGGAGGGGGTCTTGGAAATGGTCTCTCTAAACCGAAACAGGACCTAAATGGGTTAAATTATGTAATATATGCTTAATAAAAATTTACTAAGCACTATTAACACTAACTAAACATAATTAAATACTACTTAATATAAAATAACTAAGTAAAAATAAATTAACAAAAAAAACATTAAAAAATATATATTTATTATTTTATAATTAAATAACGATAACTTATAATATAATTTCGTTATTTAAAACATTTTTATTATTACGAAACGTAATTAAATTTTTTTATTATTTAAATTTTTATAATATTTTATTAACATAAATCCGTTAACTTAAATTTAATAATTAATTAATTAACTTAACCGTTATACGTTATAAACTTTTATTTAATAATACCGTTAAATTTTAAGTAATATTCCGATAAAATATTTATTAATAAATAATCCGCTTATAAAATCCTTAAAAATAACGATATAAATTTTAACAAAAAAAAATTTTTTTATATTAATTAAAAAAAAATCCTTTAACGTTTAGACTTTATAAATTAACGTATTACTTAACTTAAACGAAATAACGCAAAACTTACTTCGACGTTTTAAATTATTCGAATTTTTTTAAAATAAATTTAATAAACTTTTAAAAAAATATTAACTTAATTAACTTTTAAAAAAAACCCCGGAAAAATATTAAAACCTTTTAAATTTAAACCTTTTAATAAAATATTTATTAAATTATAATTATTCCTTATTTAATATTAAATATATTTCGGATATTTTTTAATACGATTAATTAATTTAATTATAGGAATCAAATTCGTAATTAAACGATTTTCGAAATATATAACGATTTAATTTAAACTTATAATACGAAAATATATTATAATACCTTTAAAATAACAAAACCTAAAAATAAAACGGGTTTATAATAATTACGAAATATTTAAATAAATTTTTTAAAAAGTTTTTAACGTAATAAACGAAAAAAATAAAACGGAAATAAGTATTTAATAATTACGGTAAAAAAAATCCGTATTTCGATATAACACAGAATTTATTTAATTTTTTTTAAAAATTTAATTAGGGATAAAAAATATTAGTAATTGGATTTTTCGATAACTTTAAAAAAAAATCCAAAAAAATTTATTTAAAAAAAATTAACCTTATTACTTAATTAATTATATTATTATAGTAATTAAAATCGATAACTGGTAATACGTTTGGCGAATTTATAATATTAAAAGAAAAAACAATAATAAATTATAATATAATACGAATAATAACGTATTTCAGCGATTAAATACGTTATACGGAACCGAATCTAGCTTTATAAAAATCGGTATTATTTAAAAGCAAAATAAAATACGTATTAAATACTGGAATTACGGTAAAATAAGTTATAAAGCTAAAAAATGTAAGTTATTTAAAAACTAATAATAAAACAAATTATAAATATTAATATTTATAAAATAATTTTGGTATAATAAAGAAAAACGGTTATTATAATATAACGATAACTTATTATTATCAAACCCTTAAATACAATAAGAAAATAATTACAAAAATATCAAAAATAAACAGAAATAATTTACTTTAATATTTCTAATTAATATATTAAAAAATATCTTTTTTATTAATAATAATAATAATACTCTAATTACGAAAAATGGAAATAAGCTATTTATTTACGTATTATACGTATAATAGGAAAAAAATTCGATTTTCTTAATTAAATTAGCCGAAATAAACAAAATAAGCGATAATATTATTATTTTCGTATTTTCCATTTTTAAAAAAAATCGACCAAATTGTAACATTTTATAACTAATTTTTAAAAATATAATACTTTTATAAAAGCCACTTATATTATTACGAAAAATGCGATTATTTATCGTAAAAAAAAACCGCCTTAAAACAAATAATTTAGTTATATGAAAATTAATCGTAAATCTTTACCTTTAATTATCTATTATTATAAACCCCTTAAAAAAATTCCTAACCGATTTAAAATAAATTATTAAAAATTTATAAAAAATAAACGGAAATATTTTTACTTAAAAAATAACTTACGCCATAAAAAAATAATTTACATAATAAAATTAAAAAATACGATAACAAATAAAAAAATACTTCAATTAAAAAAAATTATAAAAATATAAAAATATCGAAATACGTAATTTTATAAGGATACAGAATTTTACGTAATACGTATTAACACATTAAAATTACAAATTAAATAATAACATTACTTTATTAAATAATTACAAAATTAAATCGATAATTTACGGGAACGAACATACCGATTCGAATAACCCCCAAAAAAATTAAACCCCCTATAAAAAAACCGCGGAAAAACGAAACCCAAAAAAATTAACAGAAATTCCTAAAAAAAGCTTTAACGGTAATAAAAAACGAAAAAAATTTTATTACCTTAAAAATACGAATTAGAATATACTAATATACCGCTATAATAAACAACGGAACCCTAAAAAATAATTAGATTATACTTAAAATAATTAACTAACTTAAATTACTATAAAAATATAAAAAAAACCTTTATATCGCGAATACCGCCGAAAATTAATTATTTATATATAATAATAAAAAAATTACATATAAAATTAATTATTTCGATACCATTATATTAAAACAATATATAATTATCAATTTCAATATAATATCATTAAAAAATTACGACATAATTTTAAAAATAACATAATTACGTTAATATAATCCCTTAATCGATTAAATAACTAATTAAATAAAATTTCCTTTACGGTTTAACGGTAAACAGTAAAAAAAAAAAGGAAATCTTAATATTCGACCGAAAATAACGACAAATACCGGCATAAAAATACGACAAAAACCTTACTACCTACAAAAAAACGACATAAAAAAAACGGGTATCATAAAAAAATTCGATATATTATTACCATTATTAAAACAAAATTACGATAACTAAATAACGATTTACAATAACTAAACCCGGAATTAAAAAAATTAACTAATATATTACCATAATATTACAAATATCAAAAATTTTTCAGTAAAAAGCTAAAAACGAAATTACCGGAATATAACGAATAAAATTATAAAATTATCCTTAAAAAAAATTTCGCTTAAATTTTACCTTATTTATAATCTTAATAAAACAAAATTACGAACATTTCGAAAATATTTAAAAAACTAACTTAAAAAAATAAATTTAACTATTTAAATTACCAACTAGTTATTTCATATTTTTTATACCTAAAAAAAACGGCAAATTACAATTAATAATAAATTATTAATAATGTAATAATATCATTATTAAAAATCGAATATTATTACTTTTAATTAATAAAATAAAAAATTATTTTTATAAAATATAATAATTTACAATATTTAACCTTAAAAATAAACACAACTTAATTCGGATTAAGGAAAATTACGAATAAAAAATAATATTTCGAATAAAATATAATCTTTACGAATACCTAGTTATTCCGATAAAACTTACTAATACATCCGTTATTTTTTAGCATATAATTAACCATATCCTTCGGAAATATCTCGATATTTTTATAGTATATTACCTTAACGATATTCTTATTTTTTCGGAAATTAAAAAATAATACGAAAAATATATTTACAAAATATTATAATTATTATAAAACGTTAATTTATTAATAAATACAGAAAAAAGTTAATTCTATATACAAAAAATAAAATACTTAAATTATATTATTATTTTTAAATATATTAAAATAAATCTTAAAAAAATCGTTACGGTATTTAACTAAATATAACTTATTATATTTAAAAAAGTACAAATTTTCCTCGGATTTATTAATTACTATCGAAAATTTATCAAAAATTTTAACTGAATAATTATTCTCTTTAATATATTTATACGAAAAAACGAAAAGTTTTAATAAATACCAAAAATAAAAAAAACGTTTTAATAATTTAAAAAAGTAATTACTAATTAATTAATATTAATTATATATAATTTCAACCGTTTAATAAAGTTAAAAACCAATATATTAAATTATATTTTAAACGTAATAATCGGATAACGAAATAAATAAGGTATTTTATATCCTATTACTTTTTTCTTTTATAAATTACAAAATCCAAAATTATAATACGTTATCCCCGATAAAAAATTTTTGGCCATTATTAAGGCATTTCGCGAATTTAAACATTTTTTAAAAAATAACTAATATCAAATTAAAGTTTATACGGATTATAAAAATTTTATCCGTTTTACCATAACTAAGGAATTTACAATACGGTAATTCCGTTACGTTAAAATTAACTAAATATAATTTCGTTATTATTTATCGCAAAAGCTTAAAAAATAAAAAAGCCGATATATTTAACAAACGACTTAATTTCGAAAAAAAAGTAATTAAAATTAATTATACCGTTTTCGATATTACTATAAAAAAATACTTACGTTTACGACAAATTACTACTATCATAACCATATCGCCAAAAATGCATAAAATAATTCGAAATTTTAACGGATATATATAAAATATAAATAATTTATTATTCGCACAAATACCCGAAAAATACAAAAAACACCTTATTCGAAAAATACATAAATACCAATTATACGGATATTTAAGTATCGGAAAAATATTTAAAAGGTTACGACGATTTTACCGTTTCCCACATATAAAAAAAATAATATAAAAAATAATACGATAATATAACGTATATATTAAAACGAAAATACGACGGCATAAATTATACGGAAAATTATAACCTTTATTAATTACGGAACGATTATAAAATTCCATTACGATAAATTTTATTACCAAATATCCTTTATTAAAAAACCCAATTACGGATATATATTACGATAACGTTTTTATAATCGTTAATCAATTTATAAATTTTTTTTATTTTTTACTTTATAACGAAAACATAAACGCCGAATAAATAATATACATTTTTTTAAACCATTTTTAACGTATACGGGTTACTATACGAAATTATCTTAAATAAAAACATAACGTTTATTTTTAAATTTTAGCAAAACCTAATAGCATAAATTAATTTAAATCATAAATTATTTAATACGTTTTAATCCTAAATAAATAAATAAATAAAAAAATAAAACTAAATTTTCGAAATTTACTTACGATATTATATTAATTATAAATAAAATAATTAAATTAAAAAATTACTAATAACCCAAATAACTTATAATACTAATTATTAGGAAAATATTAAAATAATTTTAATATCGGAATAACTTAAACAACTACATTAAAAGATAAAAATAAAATTAAAGTTTATACGTAATTAAATAAAAAATATTACAACCAAAAATAATTAAAAAAAATTAACTTTTTTAAAAAGAAAAATAATTTACTTAATTACTAAAAATATTTAAATAAAACGACCAAATAAAAAATTCGATTTTAAGTATATCGGCTTATATAAAATCGTTAAGAAAATTTCAAACCATAATTACTAATTAAACCTATTATCCAAGATTAAATTTTACCCAGTTTTTTACGTATTTTTATTCGAGTTAATAAAAAACATCATTAAAGTACGTACGAAATAAAATAATATAAAAATAAAAAATGAACAAAAATATAAAGCAAAAAAAATCCTAAATATACGAAAAATCGATAAACTTATTTAATACTTAATTAAATAAAAAAATTATCCCGATTCGGAAATTTCTTAAAAACCTGTTAAAAATTTTATTAACGTTTAACGTTTGCTAAAAAACTTTTATTAATAACGATAAAGCCGTTAAAGATAAAACCTTAATTAACGTTGTTAATAAATAAATCGGTATTTTCGATACCAAATTAATTTACCGAACTAAAAAACGGTATAAACGTAACCATAAAAACTTTCGCGCCGGTTTATTCGTAACGTCTTTACTTTTCTAGCTTATCCAAAAATTATAATTCGCGTTATATTATCTTAATACCTTTAAAGCGAAAAAACGTTTTTTGTTTTCGAAAACGAATTAAACGCGTAATAATTTCGTTTATTTCGCGTTAATAACGTTATTATAATTCTAAAAAACGCTTTTTTGTTAATACTTTTTTTCGTTCCAAACGTTAATTTTTAATACGAATATTTTTTAACGAAATAAAAAAGATACCGTTTTTATTATAAGAAATATCCCGCCTGATATAAGTTTTGCATTTCGATACGTTTTCCATTATTTCTCATTTCCAGCTTTTAAAAAAAATAAAAGGAATATGGCATAATTTTAAAATTAAATTCGTTAAAAATAAAAAAAAAGTTTTAGCGATAAACGGTCGAAAATAAGATTTAACGACGAATTTTAATTACGCGATCCGACATAATAAAAAAGGATACTTACCAAAAGAAAAATTTTAAGGATAAAATTTATGGAAAAAGGAAATCGTATTACGACTTTACAAGAAAAGGTTTCGGAAACGGTTTTTTTAAATTAAAACAAAACCTAAATAAGTTAAGTTATATAACATATATTTAGTAAAGATTTACTAAGCATTATTAACGCTAATTAAGTATATTTAAGCATTACTTAATATAAAATAATTAAACAGAAATAAATTAATAAAAAAACATTAAGATATATATATTCGTTATTCCATAATTAAATAACGATAACTTATAATATAATTTCGTTACCTAAGGCATTTTTGGTATTACGAGACGTAATTAAGTTACTTTATTGCTTAGATTCCTATAGTACTTTGCCAATATAAACCCGTCGACTTAGGTTTAATAGTTGGTTAATTAGCCTAGCCGTTATAAAATCGGTACGTAGCAGAAACGCAAAAGTAGCTAGCTATATATATAAAGATTTATCTCTAGAATCGGCCTAGCCTAATTCTCTAACAAGGGCCTTAGCCTATGACAATAATAGGAGGTTTGTACTATCATTAAATAGGAAAGATTTATTTAAAATACTTATTATTAAAAATTCGAACATCGAACTAGAATAAGACGACAAGTTATATAAACTCTTTAAAATAAATATAATGATAACAATTTTTACAGTAAAGAAATAGTGTAAATCGGTTAAGATTTAATTAAGATATAAAGAAATATTATTATTATTATTGTTACTAGAAGTGTTACGACTGCACTATATCGCTACGCCCACCAGGGCAAAAGATCGGTGGAATGATTGCAATTGTAGGCAACCACTCTTAGTGCTACAGCTGTATATGTACTAGAGCTGTCACGGTGGACAAGGTCGTAATAGTAAGCTATTTAGTGCTTATAACCTTTAAGAAAGTAAGCTACGACAAAAGGTGAGGCTATCTTCTAAAGCAGAATAAGGTTACCCTAGAAAAATTTGTATAAGAAAATATATAAGGTAAGCTTAGAAAATATTATAGAATTTTTAAAGTATATCATAAATATATCATTAATAATATATTAAAATTATAAATATATACTAATAATTATTTAGTAAACTCGGTGTTTTATTACGATTGTATAAATTTTTATTAATAATTTACAGGCAAATAATAAAAAGGTTTAGAAAAGTTTGGAAAATTATTGCTAATATTCGCTACCTCGAATAGGGGATAGACGCATTTTTCCCGGAGCTAAACTCCGGTTCCTAGAGGACCCCTGCACGCAAAATAGTACAGTGTCACATAGAGCTCTCGGAGATCACGCTTCCTATGTACGTTAAATTGGGTTTCATCCGTCGCGATGGAGTTATGCGTGATCGGAGGCAACTAGGTAGATATAGAAGAAGTGAAGAAAGGTTTGTGAACCAGACGAACCCATGCGTTCGATATTCTGGTTCGCCACTTTCAGCTTGTAATGAAGTTCTCCGCCGGCGCATCTCGTCGTACGCGTGGCGTGGGGGGTCCTACTCACGTTCCCCGGGCCATGATCGGTGTGTGGTGAGCGGCTGTCACGCAGGAGACTCGGGCGATGGCGAGCCTCAGGCTTGGGTGTGAAACTTGTCATAGTTCGCAGCTGTGTTTAGAGATGGGGACTGTTCGAGGCTGTGACACAGACTACCGGCATCGCGTTCCACAGCCGTGGTCTGAGACGGAGTACACTAACCGACGTCATGTCATACTAACCCCCTTGTTCGTTTCGTCCAGTCACCATCCGCAAGCTGCCAAACAGTCCGGCGGCATCGGTAGTTGCCTTGCGCAAGTATGACTGACCTGGCTGTCTCCAAGAGACTTCTCTATATGACCACTTGCTCTTGATCGGATGTATTTGGTTATGTTATACCATTGATACAGGCCGTGGGAACGCGCATCCCTCATGTTATCTGGAAAGTATTATACTTCGCGAGCATCGCCCATTATGAGTTCTGGCTATGAGAGACTTCACGAGGTAGAGCATTCAGATGAAGGATGATAAACAGATTGACAGATAACTAGGTACCGGCTAGACTCGCTGCAGCTGCACCGGCCGCGCAATGGCTTTGGGTATCGAATAGGAGGCGTATATCACATACTGACTGACCGCGGGGGGACACCTGTCAGTTAAAGGGGCGTCATCCTCTATATTTTCCTGGCACCTTACTGGCATTCCATACGCGATCCCGCTCGCCGGCTTCATGAAACCACCTGGCCATTTAGTTACGTTTTCCTATCGTTACCGATCTCAATATACCGTAAGCCAGTATGATCCCTCGGTAACAGTTCATCGGATCATATTAATAGGCGGTGTGTGTGTCTTAAAAAGGGCACTCTTTTCACGATGTCAATTCTTACCTCCACGGTAATCTTCAAGCAGCCTACGTTGGTGCTCGGATTCAATCGTCCCCTCCTTTCGAGTTTACTTTTCATTCGATTATTGTCAAACAGTAAAGACCCGAAGCTGAATGTCACTCGATCCTCCACATGGCATTTCCGATGATGCTAAGGCTAACTAGCATGCCGTTCGGAAAGACAAATACCAGCTCTAAGAGTACGAGAGGTCATTATTTCTTGGTGAGTCAAACGCCCTAATCATTGATCAGCGCGTTCTGGCCATGATGGATCGAGCTCCAAAGCTTCAAAATCGGAAAACGCACAACACCTAGCTGAATACAATTCACCTAATCGGACCGGGGGATTGGATGTAGGAGCAAACTTTATGCGGCCCGTAATACACCGTCGGGGAAGTGCCGATGATAGATGGCGGCTACCACAATAGTGGCCACGCCAGGTACTAATATCTATCTACCGCGACTCAGGGGTCTACGAAGACCAAGCAGCACGAGCCCAAGGCCCTTGTAAGCTACGTCAACAAATCCCACGGTCACAGGGGTAAATACCACGAGAGTTGCGATCAAAAAAGTGACGACTCCGACAGCCATGTTCCATGCAGGTAGTCCAAATATGCCCCCCAGCAGGTGACACAGCCGCCTTAGACTCCAAGTAAAGCTCCCTGCTAGCATCCCGCTAGTTGGGGGGTCGGTAGACCCAGGAGGCAGGCGAAGATTGTGTTGGTTTTTTTGGGGATAGCGGCATTTGCCTCGTTTTCAACAAAGTCCATAACTTCCCAGATCCTGGAGCATTTAAGTCGTGCCGTACCGCAAACACGATGGTATCACATTGTGTCAATGCTCTCAGGTTGCATTTAGAATCCGCTACCCTACTAAGTAACAATCTCGTAATGCTGGTATGTTGATACTGAAGTTGATGGCTCTTCGTCTTCTGTTTATGGCTAACTATTTTGCTTAACGAGAGAGAGGAATAATCCAATGACTCTAAACCTTTAATTAGTTAAAGTATGTAATACGGTACTACGATATTTAATAGTGAATATCAGGTATCATAACCCGCTATTACTTGCAACCATTTTTGTAATTTCTAACATTTATTTCCATATGTCGAGCACCTTTTTGGTCTGGTAGTTGTTGTGGTCGCGTTTAGACTTCTACTTTCGGGATGTAGTGCGATAAACTGAATATTCATTCAACATTCCACAATCTCAATACATGAACTCTAGGATACAAAACGTCTATGTACACAAGGTATGTACAGACAAGCACGAAAGATGATGCAAACTATATGCAGAAAGAAACGAAAGGTCTCCACTCAGTCCTCTACCACCGTGGATCAACTTCATGATCACAGATCAAGATACCTAGAAGCAGCTGGCGGGAGCAAGGGTCCAGCCTGTAAGGCGGTTGGCAACGTCGGTTGCGTAGCACATCGTGCTCGTAAAAGCGTTGTTGAGGTTGTTGTAGTCGACGGAGCCGCTGTTGTACAAGCGGGCCGCGGCGTAAAATGCGCGCGCGCCTGAGTCACCGAGATCGCGGGAGGTTCTAGCAAAGGTCTGCTGTAGACCGTCACCGAAGGGAGTGCCGGCAGTGCCGTCGATCACCATCTGGAGGATTGTCTCTGCCGGGCAGGGGTTCACGCCGGCACAGGTGCCGACGCCGTTATGAGATTGCATCAGACCGGGGTTGCGGACGCCGTTGTTGGTTGTGGGCACTCGGACACAGCCCCTGCTCTCTTGCATGATGACGGCGAGGATGAAGCGGCTGTCGACGCCGGTCTGGCCAGAAACCTGCTGGATGGCGCTGTTAATGGCGCTGATCTCCTGCTCGGAGTTGTCAGCGCCCCAGCCGTTCCAGCCGCAAGACTGGCGCATCAAAGGAGCGTTAACGTTCCAGAGCTCATCGTAGGAGCCCCAGCTCTGGATGGACGGCCATCCCGCGGCAGCCGAGCCATCACCCCGGTAGAAAGTGTACTGGTCCGCAACGGCGCGCTTTGCGGACTCCACGAGGCTGGTAGTCGGGAAGGCAGCAACGACTGCCGCAAGGGAGACGGTGGTCAAAAAGGTCTTTCCGTACATTTTGAGTGATATATGGTAGGCTGAAGAGAGAGAGAGGGAGAGGGCTATCAAAGCGACTTCAAGAAGTGATGTTAAGGAGTGACGAAATGTAGTGGCCAAGGAATGACTTGAGCGTTGTGCTGCTGTGCTTGATGGTTAGAGACTAGAATCCCGACTGTAGACAGGGCGATCCTCTCCCCCTTTATAGATGTTTCTAACATCGTTAAGGAGGCAATATCTAGGCTCTAAGTCCGGCCAGAGCGATGTCGCTTACTCCCGTCCACTTCCCATTGACCCGCATCATACTAGGGGGCTTGAAGTCTAGAGCGACCTTCCTAAACATACACTGCTTAGATGTCTCCCGTAACATCCTGTCTGACATCAACTTCGACCAGTCAGGTGAGTGATACCTCCCAGAAAAGGAAGGCTTACTTTGCATCTAAATGGGCATGCAAGACCGAAGTACCGGTTTTTGTTTCGTTGCCATGTGTTATTTGAAGGAAACCAACCCTTCAACTGTGCTCACCATCTCTTATCCTCACCAGCAGTGTCTGTTCAACCCTGGCAGAATGAGACTGCTTGGCGATGGTAGTGCCAGTTTCCTCATATGACTAAAGGAATCACGACCTACATGATGGCTCCTGCATTGCCAGGCTGGTGGGAGACATCGATAGAGCCGGAAATCACCCAAGTCGATGCGGAACATGGCAGACGGTTCACTCCTCGAAACCCCCCTTTTATCTGTCTTCATAGACTGGTAGAGGAACATTTAAATCCCTGTACCTCAACTCGTCAGGGCGAGTCTTCACGTAGTTTGGCGGTCTTGGTTTTGGGATAACCAGCTGCGAATCCCGGCCTTGTTCGGCAGAGTAACGTACCATCTCAGCGTCACGTCTCATCGTTGTACAGGTTAGAGAGCAGACCGTCAGAATGAGCGGATTACGGGATGCATTGTACAAACCACAGGGATTATTGCAGTTAGTGCGATACAAGCCCCGACTTTTTGTTGACGGTAAGGTACGGTTGGGGCGCGGATAGTTTGTATATCTGCCCTA
>QJNV01000485.1:0-39487 GCA_004155935.1 Monosporascus sp. GIB2
GGATTGAGATGGAGGTACACGGGAGATGTGCACCGGGAACCCAGATCGAGTTCGCCTATAGTTATGTGTGGTGCAAGGAGATATCGAAGGTTCATGAATAAGGGTAGGGGGATTGACTTTGGGAATACATACCTACCTAGTAGTACCTACTGCATATGCTGTCTACCGGTAGGGAACATGGGCATCCCTGAGCAACAGGAGCATAGGCAGGTAGCTAACTTTCTTCTCAGATGGCTTTCATCCAAGGCTAAGCAGGTGCGGATAACGGTATGAGGGAGTGAACGCCAAGATAACTGGGTGATGCTAGCCTATCAGAATAGTCGCGATGCAGATTCGAAGTTTAATTCGTCCACCCTCAGTTTCCCCGTATGCTTCTTTCTCCGGCACCCCTTCATAATACTTTAAGTGGATATGATGCTGACAGGGATATCTGGCACGCAGCTTCGGTTCGCGGTATGCGGCTTGTTGCGATGAATAATGGGGGAGAGTTGGACTTGACTTAATTCTGCTGGACGAGGCGGACCTTGTGCTGGCGGTAGTCGCTTGTTTTCAGAGAGACATTGAACGGCATAGGCATATCAACCTATGATCGATGCATTCCTGAGGTCGTTTGCGCAGGTGAGGCTTCGCAAAGGCACTCTTGTTCTAAACAAATGTGATGGACTGTACTTGGACTTTTGTATCGATGGGTTCACAGAGACAGAGGTTGTTCGACACGAGGTGATCGTTGAAAGAATGGGAGGCTCTATATTAAGTTTCGTGGACAGATGTTAACAGCAAACCAGGACGCGAAGGCTGCTCGAATAGCATACCGTAGGTATTGAATAAGAAAGGAAGCATAGTGGTTTGAGCTCCGAGGCGAGGGATCGGGATCAGAGATCCCCCAGGGTTCTAAGTCTCCAGACCCAAGTACTTGGGATAATCAGCGAATCCAGGTGATTCTAGGCAGAGGAGCGCTTGTGTATGATTGTTCGCCACTGCCGATTGACAATATGACTTCTACAGAGAGGCTCTGCTAATCACCCGTTGACTGTTTGGAGTGTGAGACTAGCCCGAACCGCCACTCTATAGGATAGAGATCAGCTGAAAAGGAGTTCGAAGGGGAAGCAGCAATCTCATTGGCCCCATGCCGGTATTTTGGCGGTAGGATGGGGCCAAGTGCCCATAAAACAGCAAGTCTGAACACATGCACATCAAGCATACTTCTATCGAGCTGAGTCGAGTCGAGCTAGGAACTAATCTACTGCTGATAGCTTTGCCGAGAGGACGTTCAGTCGACGGTTAGTCCTCTGTTAAGCCATCTCCCTGGTATTTTTGATGGGTTGCCCCTGCCCGTTTAAAGTTCTGAGCGCCGTGCAACCCGAAACGTTGGGGGTTAAGCCAAGCTATTGTCCATAAGCCTCAGCGTTGGCTAGGTATGGTTATAGTTCGCCGGAGAGCTGTCACAAAGCATGTCCGACATCTCGTCCCGGATAGCGCCCAACTAGTCTCAGAGGCTGAGAGTTGGGATGATGTCTAGGGTCGTATATCGTACGTTATAATTCGCTTGCCTGAGAGACGGCAGAACGATATCAATTTTTTTTTCCCGAAACGTCGAGACTGTAACGCACTATAGGATCTGCAACACGGCCAGCTGAGGAATTGATATTCCATGGAAGCATACGCGACGTCGTAGTCTTGTCATACTCTATGTAGCAGCGGCTCGACACGGTCGTGGCGGTGCCTGGAGCAAGAAAGTCAACTGACGATACACAAGGATGTGGTGCGTTTCGAAGTCGCATTGTAATTGGTGGCCCTATAACCATCAACATACTTGGGGTATACGCCGCAGGTAATAACCCACAACCCCCAAAACACTAACGTGTTATGGCCATATGCGAACGAGATCAGAAAATGTTAAGCTTACCAACTCAATGAACATACGAGGCTTGCAAAGCTTACTCCTCGTCGCTTGGCGATTGAAAGCCAGAGATCCCAGCCACGAAACCTTACATTCTGATTATGGATACAAGTCCTGAGGCCCTCCAGAACAATGCTAGTTTGCCATCTGACCGAGGACACGAGCTTCTATAGGTATTGCCATTGCTGGAAATGCGAACCGCTCGAATGCTGCACGACATCGCAGTTCGGTATGGCTAGCAATGCCACACGGATGCCACCAACCTAGCCCAGCCTGATGGACAATAAAAGTAATGATATGCGCGTGACCACCTTGGGGGCTCCTCGGCGGCATGAGATCGTACGAGGGGCAGTAGGTGATAGACATCAGCCTTCTGATGAAGGAGAGAAGACTCGAAAGGCTCTCGGTGGCACAGCTACAGTGCCACGACTTAATGATATCATGGTGCAGACTCCCTGCCAGGAGCCTCTGGCCGGTGTAATAACCTGAAGACAATACAGGCTCTGATGTTGATGAATCGACGCCCTTGTTCTCTAATGGTGGGCACGAATAGAGAACTTTAGGGAACGTAAGTCCATCTCATGTTCAGGGTTTCTCTTTCGTAATAGCCCGCTGCTTGCATCTAGGGCAATGCCACGGGACCGTTTCCTAGGGGTGAAAGTAGTAACTAACTTAAATTCGACGTCAAATTATTTGGAAAAAGTGATATGTGTCCTTGCGGCCGGCTGTTTTACAGGCGAGCAGGTAGTTTTTCATTTAAAATACCTACCTAGGTATGACCGAAGTTAGGGAAGCATCGTAACAAAAGATAGCCACGTTCCATAACCAAACGGATAATACTAGCTACATAGCTGATCACGTGATCTCGTGTGTAACACGACATTATTAAATGCGAGTTGATCAACGCGTGTTGCTCCGAACCCCACATCTCTTCTCAACATCCAACAAAGGTCCCTACAGTACTTCGTATGTAGATATATCTACTTTCTCCTGCCTTGGTCTACGGGAAACATTGTTTCTCATATCGCACATTTCGTGCTGCACTAGCGTCCAGAACATCAGCGAACGACTCGTGAGGTCGCAATGGAGCCGGTCTCGACACCTCGCATTTCGGGTCAACTTATCGGCTCGTATGTCGGTCGCAACGTCATGATCGTAGGCAAAGTTCTGCAACTGCGCGGTGACTCGGCCATTATCGACGCCGAAGGCCAGATTACGATAATGCTTAACCGCGTAAGTAGAACAATTCCCTGGTTCTCCAGACTTAGAAGCGGCCAGTCGATTGGGCCCAAAGGTGCATATGATCCATGATACGATATCTGACACGTTACGGCATTAGGATGTCCACCTCACACCTGGGAACGCTGTTCAGGTTATCGGCAAGGTGAACCCTGATTTGTCCGTCAAAGTCCTATCAGGCCTGGACTTGGGAGACAATGTCGGTAAGTCTTATCAACTCGTCTTACTATCTGAGGCTTGAGCCTTGTGGATGAGAGGCGCAAGTCTGTTCTCTAACGCAATCCCCCAACTCAGATTATCAGATTAGCCAGGCCGTCGTAGACGTCACGCATCGGTACAAACACCTGTTCGTGTACGAGGCATGACGGTCCGTACACGGACCTGCGTCCCTGGGATCGTTGACTGCCTCTCATAGGCAGTCTCCTCAAGCAACACAGGCACCATTGCTATCTCCTCAATATCAAGGCCGAGGCCAGCCGGACATCTCCGCCGCGGGTTCAGTGGCCTTCCAACCTCGGAGCCCGCCGCCCGCTGCAACTAGCTCACAAATACCACAACCTTCGAGCTTAAAAGCTAGACTACACCGACTAACTCCCCAGGACAGCCAGCTTTCTAATTCTAGTACCCAAACCACCCCAGCCTCTTTCTACGTCGATAGGGGCATACAGACAAACCTAGAAGAGGCGGCACGAACAGTTAGCAGCAGCAGCCAATCATCAAAGTTACCAGTTCCAGTACCATTATCGCCGCCAGAATCATTGTTCACGCCTCAACCCACGCGGCGCGGAAGACTGTATCGCACGCGGTCAGGGAACCTTGTGGATGGGAAGGAAATTAGACGCCGTAGGGAAGCAACACAGCAACGGCGGGACCTAGACGCCGCCTTACTCGATATGGTCTTGGACGGCTTTGGAAAGTTCTCCGCTGTGACAATGCGCATGGATGAGGGTGGGCGGTGGAGGATCCAGAGGGATATAGTTAGAGCTGATGTTGATGAATGGAATTGATGCGCAAAGTATCTTCAGAGCAGCGTTGCCCTACCTACCTATAATGTGCAAATATGACGGTGAGCGCGAGGGTGCAGATACGTGCGATATACATGTAATAGTTAGGTATTGGGGATTAAGGAGCCAGCTGTCTACGACGACTCAGGCGAGGCATATTGTTCGAGTATGGGGATTCGTCCCAGTACAATTCACAGCCCTATCGTACGCTGTCTCACAGTGCCGCTTAATCTACATCGTCCGCCGCGCAGCTTGTCCACCGTCTTGGGCGCGATCCCCTCAGCAAGAGGAAACGGTGCGGCGTTTCGAGCTGTACGGACACACTGCCGTTGCCACCACTATTATTCATGTTCTAATACGTATGAAATCAGAAGGCTTCATGCTAGGCCGCGTTATTAGCATCCAATGAACAACTCGCCTGCCGGGCACTAGTCCACATACCAAGCTCTGGATGGGGAACCTCTCACGCTCTTCTTACCTTAATAGTCGAGGTACCATATATCCAGTAAGAGCATTATTGGAATTGAACAATCAAAACAGGGCCAGGACCAACTAATAATTCTGCGATAAGTATTAGGAGTGTTACTGTTATCCTGCCTTTGCTTAAAAGGTCTCGTTAACTTATGAGAACATGGCAGCGACGAAAAATGCGGGGTAATCGCAAGTGGCTCAACCATCACAACCAGGGCCTGCCCATACATTCTATGACTGGACTGACACACTAGCAAACGACATCTGTGAATCTGAGGATGACAGTTCCGCGAGTTGCCGGCTCTTGATGGAGAAATCCTATGACTGCCCAAACCACTGACGTTTTCGAGGCCCCATTTGACGACCGCCTACGATGTGTTCTGCGCTGGTATCGCCTTCGTCTATCTTACTCACGGGTCGGTCGCGGATCCTACCGGCCCCCAGGCGCAGGCAGCAGACGTTATACAGAGATGCTTTACATTGGTTATTAGGTTAAGCCAGCAATCTTCTGTCCTCAAGGCTTCTCACCGACAACCCTAGCAACGTTAAAGCCCCAACCATGGATCATGCCAGTCCATACAATTGTGCCAGTCTGCCTTCTTTGTTTCTGGTTAATGTCTTCCTGAATTGGCTTACTAGGGTAGTCACATTCCGGGTTGAGGCTGATAATGTTCAATTCGTGGATACCAAGCTACCATAAACTATTGGAGCACAAAACTTCGACAAACAGGGCCCCGCCGGATACGGGGCCACTATGCTCTGCAATAACCCGACAATATGAACTCTACATGTGCGCCTAGGCTCTAATTGGCAGAAGCAACACCCCAACGCCATGCATGCATGCCTGCCCTCCTACTCGGGAGGTTATGATGTGCGTGATGTGTCCAACCGTGTCGTACCTCTCACCTCCGAACCACTTATCGAATAAAGGCCGGACGGAGCCCTGGAAATCCTCTACCTGATTCAACGCACAGCTACAATGAGCTGCGCACCCCAGACTGCCACGGCGAGTGTTATGGTCCAAATCGTCACGTCTCGACGATCCACGTTGTTCGCGGATAAACTTCAGCGAAAGCAAGACGCTGTCGCAGAAAGAACAGGACGTGATCTCAGCGCGCCTCCCCGGCCTCATCGACCTCCTCCATATCTGCGCTCCCCCCGGCGACGGCGGCGGCGTCTATTTGGGCCCACAGGCTCGCGTCCGCGTCGTACGTTAGACTGCCGCCGAAGTGGACTACGTGCGAGGATGAGCCGGTGCAGTCGCCGCCGCGGCGCATGGGCGGCGAGCTGGGCATGTCCGTGCTAAGGAGCGAGCCAAAGTCGAAATGGGGGTCGCCGAGGTCGAGGTGGAAGCCGCCGCCGCCACCACGGCGGTTCGGAGTGGTTGGAGCCACGAAATCGTTAGCTTCCGACAAAAGTTGGTTGAGGGATTTGGTGAAGGGCGAGTCGAAGATGTGTTGGTGGTCGTCGAGCGGGTGGGATGTAGTGGTGTTGTTGTTGCGCGGCGAACGCCGGCGCACCCCGCTCGACATTAACAATGCTGCCGAGCGTGGTGTCCTCGAGGGCGTCTTGGACGGTGTACGCTCGAGCATGAGCGCCTGGCTTGGAGAAGTGATGGATCTCGCTGAGCGCATGGATCTGCTGACGCTCCTCGTGATGGGGCGATGACTCGGCGTCGGTCTGGTAGGAGTCTTGAAGGACCCACCATTAGTATTGGCTTTAGGTGGAGGCGTTGAAGGCCGTGCGGGCGTTGTGCCAAATAGGTCAGCGAACTCATCGTTAACTGTACTATGACTTTCGACCAGGGCTCCGCTGTTTTCTTTCCCTGCCGGACCCTCGCCGACTTTGGCTGTGCCAAACTCCGGCGAGGTTTGCACAATATTGATGGGAACCTCTCCTAGAACCCTCTGCTCGCCATCTTTGCGAGGCGACGGGAACAATAGTCGTCGTGTCGTACCCAGTTCGTCGTCAAGTGTAATAGGACTTCCAGGGGTGCCACTGCCTCGAGAATGCGTTGATGCCCTAGAATGAGTCGATCCTGGGCCCTTTTCACTGGCACGTATTCGCCTGCGGTCCTTGCCTGAACCATTCTCAGAGGCACCATCCGGCTGTGACTTAAAGAATGGATCTAGCAGGGCCCTACCCGGAGATGTAGCACCATCAGGAGGTCCAATTGGATCCGTCAGTAGTCCCGCCTCGGATGTCAAGTTCATCTGGTTGTCGCTCTTCGTGCGGGCTTTCTTAGAACGAGATGGTCCACTACCATTTGCCCTTTTCTTTCTCACTTGGCTGAGACGCTTCTCATCCTTTTCCCATTTCTCAGGGGGTCGGTGGGCTTTCCATTTGGAGAACCAGATCCCACAAGCTGGAGAGAATTAGCAACTTTCGGGTTCCAACGTGTTACGACATACGGCTACACCTACGATTGCAAAGAAGAACCTCGGTCCAGGCACTTTTATCGTCGTTCGGACCGAGAGCTTTCTTGATCATCTCGTAAAGAGTTGATTTGCCTTCCGCATCCCTCTCAAGGATGTTGATGGCGGTCACATGACCAGCCTTCTCGGAATACTCATGATACTCCGGAACGCCTCTGTGCTCCTGCTTCCAGATTTTCCGCCACGTGGGCGTCTGGAGAGCTGCACAGTTGCGACAATACGTCGGCATTTCACCTTGTGCTATGGCCTCCTCAAGTTTCTGCTTGATAGCCTGTCTCTTTATGAAATTTTTGTTCGCCTTTACCTCCGGAGGGTCAACGGCATCTGTTTCGGGGTGCGGTGGCTCTGACATTGGGAATGGTAGGGTTAGCTGGGGCAAGACAGAATCGCTCGCTGGGATTGTGGGAAGTTCTGGTTCTACAGATGTTCCCTGGTTTGCCCTTCGTGAGGTCAGAGGAGCCATTCTAGATCGGTTGGCATTATCCGTGGCTTGCGGCACATCAATGGACAGGCGTGACGTATTCTCGGGAGCTTGACTGAGTGAAGCATCTCCAACATTTTCCGACTGCAGGTACTGGTGATTCTGACCATCCTTGAAGTTATTCAAGGCTTTCTCTATATCTGTAAAGTTCCTATGAACAGCTTCTTCCTCTGGTGACATGGCTTGCGAGGTTTCCCGCGGCGACGGATTCTGAGTCGTGCTCTCGCCTGGTGACCTGACCTCAGCAGTTCTTTCATTCACGCCTTGGGAAATTTCTGTAATCGTAGCCATAGAATTAGTCGCTATTTCAACTGCAGGCTCAGTGATTGCAGCCGTTTCCGTCGATTGTCGTACTTCGTTAGCCGGATGTTCGGCCGTCTGTTCTAGATTTGCGGTTTCGGGCATCGGTCTTTGCAGCTGTATTGAAGCCGAAGGTTCTGGACCAGTTGATAAATTAGGTGTTAGGGGAGCCCTCCGCATGCTCGGATGAGGAGGGTTGTAAATGGATGTTCTAGGTAGCAATTCAGGCGGTCCAGGAGTTATCTCCTGGATGATGAGACCTTGAGAAGGCTTAGCCGGCTGCGCCAGTTGCTTTTTGGCAGCCTTTCGCCGTGGCTTGGGTTTCGGCTTTTCCAGTGTCGGAGCCTGTGGTGCGTCATCTCTGGCAGTCTTGCCGATATCTTCATCGTTAATCCGGGCATCGTCGAAGCTACCACTCATGAATCCCGAGTCGGGTTGCGCCGGGGGTATCCGCATAGGAGGGAGGACAGGACTCGACGGGATAGGGCTGGACCGCCTACTATATAGCGCTGATCTCGGAACTGGAGGTGATGAACCAATATCGGCTGGACTGGCTTCGTCACTATAATAGTGAGACGGCGAAGGTGCGACGGAGTCTACAGGAGAACGGGCATCTAGACCTTGTGACATGGAACGGTTGAGCTCCGGGTAGGATGGGGTAAAGGAGCCACAAGCGCCCTGATTTGACATCGATTCACGTCTTAGGACACTGGGTCCCTTTGGTCTCCCCTGGGGAAGGCTAGGCAAACGGGAGTCGGGAACTGGTGTAGGTGCCCGCGGTATCTCTTGCAGGTGGTTCCCACTTCGAGAATCCCCCCCAACACCCACCGGACGAAAACTCCGGATGGACTGGGCATTGCTAGCTGCAACCCGAAGAGAATCCGGCCCAGATCTGAAAGTGGCTGAGTTGCTCCGCTCGACCTGGGTAATCTTGGCTCTCTTCTTACGGGCTGGTCCGTCATCCGCGTCGGTGCCCTCTTCATAACCCGAGGTGCTACCGTCAACCTGTTGAGACTTCTTAGGCGGACGACCTCGGGGCCTCCCTGTGGGGCCACGCCTTGATGCACTGGAGTTCGGCCGTGACTGTGAGTTGACTGGGTCGATTCCAGGCGTTGCGCTAGTAGACTCCTCTGTCGGATGGGGCACTATGGCAATTGGAGTAGGTCGTGAGGCCAGTGGGGGTGCAGCCGGAAGCGGTCCCCCCCCTGGTGTCGGTTCCACGGATGCTGGCCGACTCCCCGATAAATTATGGAATTCGTGACTGTTAGTTCCTATGAACTCGTTTCTAGCTTCGTAGCTCGAATTGAACGGCCGGACTGGACCTAAAGCTGGGGATGAGACGGCAGATACATTTGCTGAATGCCCCAAGCTGGGGTTCGATTGGATGAATGAGTGCCACTCGGCGTGTTCGGACATATTCGATGCGGACGCATGGAGAGTTGGGAACGACTGTGGAGGTTGTATCGGAACATTCGCTGGGAGTGTGCGTGTAGTTTTGGGGACTGCTGTTAACTTCAGCCTGACTTCGAGTGTCTCCTTGATGCCGTTCCCAAAAATAGCAAGCAGGTTCTTGGTAACGCGTCCTGTTACTAGCTTTGGTTGGCCAGTTGAGTCAGAACCCTGACTAAGCCCCGACGATAACATTCCCTGGCCGACTAACGGCGTGTCCGGCTCGGAATAGTCGTACGCATAGACGGCGAAGTCCTTCTCGTTTCCACATGCCAACTCCGGACTGCAGTCTGCTATCGCTTGCAAACAGGTTTTCAGATCGACGACACCAATCGTGCTCCTATCGTCCAGAGGAATCGTCTGTACCTGAAGAATGTGAGGCCATCGGGCGAGGCAACGGTCCTGGGTATTCTGATCAAACGTATAATGAACCTTCACTAGAACCGATGGTCAGCCATTGCAGCGGCAGGACAACACTAAGGTGTCTCATACGTCCCATGGGTTTCAATTGAAGCCCATTTTCATCATTCATGTTGGGCGTGCTACCCCAGTGAGCGTTATTGGCAGACATCTCTGCCAAGGCGCGAAATCGCGGTGAGTTCTTGTAGTGAAGTGGCTAGAAGGCCGATTTTGTCTCTGAACACGGTGTATAATAACAGCGTAATTCAAGACAGTCCCATTTATGAAGATCCAGTGCCAAGTGCTGTAATCATAATCGTAATTCGTGAGTCGTGAGGCGCGTAGTAGTTGTTTTGTCTTTTCAAGGTCACGAGATTGGAGACGCGGGTTATATTGTGTGGAAGGGGGGTGGGATATGAATACTGTAAAAACCGCAAAGGGAACGCTACTCCTAACGTAACTCCAACACGATGATAGACCGAAATTCAATCGAATACGTGCAATTCCTCGCGGAAAGAGGAGTTAGACAAGCTGCACTTGGATTCGATATGGATAATGTGTAGGAGAGTATCAGGTGAAGAATAAGTGGATAGATTGGTTGCTGGAGGTACAAGCTCAGACCAGGAAGTTAATTAGCAAAGCGAAGTACCATCAAAAACGCGTTGAGCGTCCGTGGTTTTGGGTGGATATACGCGCTAAGGCGCGTTGCAGCACGCCCTGAACGCCCGCAATTGACGTAACGGGGGGGTCGGAAGTGTGGGACCGCGTTGTAGCCCGCCAAGCCCGCACGGCAGCAAGTTCCAAGGTAGTGGGGCCGAGACGCTTGGACCAAGTACCGGATTTTAGCGCCTATCACTCGACAAAGACCCGGCAGCCAAACAATAGGCAGAAACGAGCACCATGAATGCTCTTTTATCACACCATAAGCGGAAAGGAAAGTACTGCTGGTCCCTTTGGAGATTTCTTATCGATGAGGGGAAGCCGGAGGCTTATTTATACCCACGGGGAGTCCGATAGCGCCCCACATTTCTGTATGTGCCTGATGACTGGAGAGATTCCTGATGTCGTCTCAGACAACCCCTCCCCCTGAAGATAACATGTAAGCCACCAAGCAAGAGCAGCATTTGGTTCTGTCTCTTTCCCCCCACCCCGGACCTTATGTGACAACCAGAAAGCTACGCTCCGAACAGGGTGCTCAATCACGATAGACAACCATCCAGCTACAGCCCGAGCGTATCATTTACACATAGTCTGCTCGGACTATCGTTAATGTACACAAAGACAAGGTTGCACTTACAGCACTCAGTTGTCCTCATAGATCCACGCTGCTTTACCATTTGCGTTGTTCCGAGTTTTCCTTGCCAAGATCTCATCAATAATGGTGCTGATGCCTTGTCTGCCCTTCTTCCTCCTAACAAACTCGTCGCGAACTTCCCGTCGAGTCCGCGTGGCCTGATTGACAAGCTCTTCCACATCCTTTTCTGTGGGTACACCAAACGATCGGTAGGGGTACTCTGTATAGTCTCGATCATTCAGCAGCTTCAGCTGAGGAACATCTTCCGACTCCTGGAAGAATGGTTCAGCAATATTGTCAGACGGTTGAACGTCTTCCAGACTTGCGGGCTGCCACTTTGGCGTGGGCAAAGGCTTTTTCGACAACTGTGTCGTAACACCCTCGACGAAATCGGGGTGCCGCATGAACCTGGCAGCTATTTGGTGCTCCCTCCGGAAGGTCTCGGCGATAGACCAACTCTTCCCGACGCGCATTTGCTCCAAGGCCACATGAACCGATGTTGGGGAGCGCTTATGTAGGGTGGCCAGCGTCTCCTCCGCCCAGGTTTTGGTGGGGCCCTCCTCCTGCTGCAACGCGGCCACAATCTCGCCAATGCTAGACTTGCTAAAGCACCTATCTATGGCTTTGCGAAGCTCGCCAGCTAAAAGCATTGATTCGTTATGCGGTAGCCCAGTAGCGTACTCCTCGATGGTCATCTCGATAATAGCTAGTCGCTCCTCCATTGTATAATAGTCCTTGAATCTCAGTTCGGCTAGACGCGATTCTAAATTTGGCAGACTGGTGGAATGTAGGTAATGAGTTGCAACGCCAGAATAGAAGGCGTTCACCCCGGTCAGGTTCTCGCTCGTGAGAGCAAGATAGGTGCCGATAGCGCCAGCCATTCTGGGCAGAAAAAAGGAAGCTCCGACGTCGGGAAAGAACCCGATCCTGGTCTCGGGCATGGCGAAAACTGTCCTCTCCGTAGCGATGCGGAACGGCGCGTGAATGCTGAGTCCTACACCTCCACCCATGGTAATACCATCCATGAAAGCGATGTAAGGTTTTTGGTATGTTGCGATGTAATGGTCCAGCTTGTATTCCAGAGCGAAGAACTCAGAAGAACGCTTCTGCCCCTCAGGTCCCTCCTGATTCTGTTTTGCGAGCTCGTACACATCGCCGCCTGCGCAGAATGCCCGCTCACCAGCACCTTTCATGACTATGACATTTGCCATATCCGACTTCTCCCACTCCACCAATCGAGGTACGATCTTTCGGATCATCGAGGCATTGAGAGGATTTAACTTGCCAGGACGATTGAGTTCGATGGTCCGCAGACCGTAGAGGTTATTGAACAGAACATCTTCAGGATCGTCGTCCTCCATCTCTTTTATGACTTCATTCGTGCTCGTGGACATCTATGCAACCGCATCAACCAAGGCCTCGCAAGCGGCACCGGAGGCGTAAAAGAAGTGCCTCTACGTACCTGGGCTCGTGATTTGACTCTGGGGTCTAAGATCTTAGCCTTCAAAGGCATTCTGGAGACACCGGTTCTACAGTACGGGGGAACAACGCCAGCTGCTGAGCCAGCTCGGCCTAAGAAAACCCTGAAAGACATCTAATCTGCCTTGTCTCAATGCGCAAGCAGGAGGTATGAGCGCACTGGGAATTGTTGGAGCTCCAATGATCACGAACCACTCGGTTTGTTGCAATACTTAACTAGTAGTTTTCAAAGCTTAAACTCAGTCGATAGAAAGCTTTCGTACTCGATAACTGCATATCCTATCAAGCAGAAGTGGGGCTATCGTATGTAACATATGACGAAGTACCTACATGTACGAGCGCCCTACCTACAGAGGTTGATCACTTATCATAGGTCGGTAGGTAGGTAGTCTAGTGTACCTAGGTCGCCCCACTAATCCTTGAGGAACCGGCCAGGTGCATCGTAGGTACAAGTGTTTGAGCCACTGAGCCTCAAGCAGCAGGTACCTTCATAACCCTTACACTCTCGGCTGGTCTCTCTCTGCTCTCCGGAGGGCTGCACCCAGACTAAAGGGACTTATGGCCAATCAGAACCCTACGCTCACCGTCACCAATCTACATACATAGTAGTAGAGAATTTCAAGAGTCGAGCTACCTACCTACCTTAACCTCCATTTTCCAGCCTTGCTTGCTATAGTCATTCCTCTCTGCCTGACAACGGCTTAAACACGGCGATTAGTAGGCAATATGGCGGACTCGAAAATCCAGTGCGTTCGGCTTGACAAATCTACTCAGTTCATGAATAATACAGCTGACTTGTTTCTCTAGGGAGCTTCTTACCAAGCCGCGCAATGAGTTGACGTACGCGACCGGACCTACCCAACGAAGATTCCCGGCTCTCTGCGCGTGAGCTAACATATGGCGTAGGGAATATGAGATTTCGCTGCTCGAGGAACATGAGTTCAGCGCTGGCCCTCTTTCCATCCTCCAGACAGCCGTCCGAAGCCATACGCAAGTACTCATCTCGATTCGAAACAATCGCAAGCTCCTGGCACGCGTCAAGGTAACATATACTGCGTCAACCAACCGACTTGATCGCCGACTAATAGTAAATAGGCCTTCGACCGACACTGCAACATGGTTCTGGAGAACGTGAAGGAGATGTGGACAGAGACGCCGAGGCTAGCTAACGGCAAAAAGGGGCGACCGGTCAACAAGGATCGGTTCATTAGCAAGATGTTTGTTGCCAAATTCCCTAATGCATAAGCTAACAGACTAAGCTAACGGTTCGCTCTGAACAGGTTCTTAAGAGGAGATTCCGTAATCTTGGTACTGCTAAGCTAGACACGCTGAATGAGATGGGCGAGGCGATTGGGACCCAGCCGATTAGGACGGGTCAGGCATAATGACCAAGTCGAGGATTCGCGGTTGTGAAAACTGGGTATGTTGGTTCGATGACGACCGGCAGTTCTATAGGCTTGTTTCTCCATAGCAGCTGATGGAAGCAGGCAAGCTGCGCACAGAAGCGCCAAGGTCATGAATAGACAAATGACTAATATATGATTAACCGAGCAGGGCTTTTCACTGCCCACCGTATCTGACATCATTCTACAGACTCTTGGGCTGTGACGACGGTTGATACAGTCTCCCATCCATCGTCTTCATACTTCAACCCAGCCAGACCAAGGAAAAAGCAAGCAAGTCCCCAAGCGCCTGGATCCGGGACGTCTTCATAACCTGAGCCGCCGATGTACACAGCACGACCCAGAGAAGCCACCATCCCCTTTGTCCCCAACGCAGCATCCCTAGAAGCTTCTGCTGCCGTTTTGATATCTCCCGACTGTTGAAGCTCCTCAACGAAGGGATACAGGGCATCTACTAGTGTGCGATCGCCGGGCCTTGCAGGTGTATATCTTGCCAGCGCGTCACAGCTTTGCTTCAGGGCAGCGCCCCATATTTTCGGCGAAGCATCGCCAGGTGCGAGTCCACGAAGCGCGTTGACGAGAGCGTTGAGGAAGATAGCAAACAGTGCACCTGATGTACCGTCCATGCTTGTCTCCACGACTGGTACTATCTGTGCGAGGTCCATAAGGACGTCTCCCGTCGGCGGTTTCTCTTCCAGATGCTTAAGGATGGCTTTCCTTCCCGTCAATAATAAGGCCTTTGCCACGATATTCAAGGAGGAACTTACCTTCAGCACCGCGTTTCAAGCCAATACCACAGTCACCATCGCCAACAACTGTGTCGTATCTCGTGATCTCCGGCTCTGCTTCAACGACCGCTTGTAGGCCCGATGCGAGAGAATCTTTGAATGTCGTCGCATCAAACTTGAGCCCGCTCGGTGTGGTCTCCTCGCTTGATTGCCCCTTATCCTCTCTCGTTGCCGTGTTCTTTGCTTCCCAAGTATTCTTAGAAATGGGGGCCGCCCAACCCGTGGCTTCGCAAGGGTGATCCAATAGTTGTATCATGCTAGGGCCACCGATGTCCGTATTCACGACGTTCAGTAGGGAAATGCTAAACCCCAGCCCATTCAAGCTCGTCATGTAAGTCCCGCTCAAGATCCGTACTGGCCGGATGCCCCACTGCTCCAGCTGCTTCACCACCTCGGTAGTGATGCCGCCGAGCTCGAGGACGCTGACCCCTCCGAGGTTGTTGACGAGCAGGACGACCTCGTTCGAATTCACCCTGAGGAAGGCCCGGTCCTTGTCGTTCTGATCCAGCAGCTGCGCCAGCATCGTGCGCACGAGCTCGGGGAGCTCGACCCTCGCCCTGCCCGACCCGGCCTCGTTGTGGATGCCCATGCCGATCTCGACCTCGCCAGGCGCCAGGCTCTCGGCGGACCTCGGATCCGGCGGCGCGCGCCCGGGGACGTGGACGTGCTCTAGGCTCGCGCCGACGCTGACAAGGTTCTCGGCTGTCAGCCGCGCGACCTTGTGGACTTCCTCGAGGCTCGCGCCCTGTGCCGCGAGCGCGCCGGCGATCTTGTGCACGAGCACGGTGCCCGCGATGCCCCGGCGTCCGACCTTGCCGCCGCGGGCACGGCCGACGCCGACGTCGTCGCCCACGACGACCATCTCAGTGCGCAACCCGGCAGCACGCGCGCGCTCGACGGCGACGCCGAAGTTTAGCACGTCGCCCGTATAGTTCATGACGACAACGAGGACGCCGCGCGAGGTGTCCACGCGCGACTCGACGGCCCGCCGCACCTGCGCCGCGCTCGGCGACGCGAACACGCTCCCCGCCACGGCGGCCGAGAGCAGCCCACTATGTCACGGCGTCTGGAGTTAGTCATTGGCTTTCCTGGTCGAATAGGCGAATAGCCGGTAGTCATAAGATACGGGTTTCGGGGGGCCATGGCTTCCGGAAAGTCTCCATTTGGAAAGTTGTGCTCCGGAACTAGGAAACAAGGGGGGAGAAATAAACCGAGAAAGTTGCTTACCAGCCCACAAGGCCTCCGAAGCTCGGCTCGTGCCCGCTGCCGCCGCCGCTGACGAGGGATACCCGCGGCGTCTCGCCATCGGAGGGCCGGCGGTAGACGATCTTGTTCTCGGCATCGAGTGCGAGGGACGGGTTAGTCAGGGTGAGGCTCTGCAGGGCCGAGTTCACCAGCGCGGTGGGGTCGTTGATGAAGTGCTTGGCTGACATCTCGGCAGGATGCAATTCAAGTTACAGACGGAGAATGGGTTCATCGATGGGGATGGACTGCGAAACACAGAGAAATTTCTTGCATGAATACCTAAGGAATATATGCATGATGGAAGAGACCAGCTCACTACTAGGCGGGTATTTACTGGCAACTTGGCTATCCACATGGAGTGTTCTATGGAATCCGGCCACACACACTACTACCTGCTGCATGTACACGGGTTATTTGGTTCTGGTGACGTTGTGCTGCAGAGAAGGGGGGAAGGGCTAGTATCCCATCCCCCTGATTCAACCCCACACGGCTCCGGTTGTTTTCACATACATAGAGGGGTCTGGGGACGGCGCCTCATTGAACTACCCAGCGTGGCTGGTGCACAAGGTCTGCATTTTGTTATCGGGGCATTATCCATGCAATATCACGCTGGCTCTTGTCATGATAGCTGAGTCATCATACATCTACTCATAATAGATGCCGTCTCATTTATTGTCATTGGACTAAGAATAATAGTATGGTGGCCTTTCACAACTTTGTAACTATTACCTTCTCAAGGCTTTGTTACATGGTCAAAAGATACATAGGTACATGTGGCTGTTCTGAAATACCCCGCTAGGTACCTACGAAAACCGACTCCAATGGGCACCTAGGTATTCATAGGTAGGTAGTTAGTATCCTCGACAGGGTCCCTACTGTGCCAGGTAAACTCCCATAGAAATTTATATGGGGAAAAAAACATGCTCTGGGTTTTTCAGTGCTTGCCGCTATCGTAAGGCAACAGAGATCGACCTTGGCCGAAGTGGCCAGCGTATATTCCGTACAATTCCCTTAGGAGCCTGCCTCTGGCCTCATAGGGCATAGGGTGGACTAGTGGAGGTAACAAAGTGTACCCCTGGGGGTTCTACATGTTGGTGGCTTCACCATCACCTCAATGCTGTGGAGACCAGGGCCCTGCCTAGGTACTAAATTTAAGATGTACTTACACAAAGTAGGTATGTAAGATATTCCCCCAGCTGCCCCACGTCCAATGACTCAATCCCAACTTGGAGCAATTGAACAAAAATCAAATCCATGTGAAGTGCTGGCCGACTTCCAATTCACTCCGACGTTCACGCCCAAGATAACTGAACTCTCTCAATCCTGTCCAGTCTTTTGCAAGGGCCCTCCCCACATTTCTCAGGTGTTACTTCGAGTCAATCTTGTTCTGTCCTGTTGCAAACTCGTTCAGGAAATTTGCTAGTCGAACGTCAAAATCAGGTCAAGCCCCGGGTAGCAGTTTAAAAGGCACCGCCCTTCACTGTCGCATTTCCATTCACAAGATTCCCGGGCATTCGCGAGCTCCCGCAATTACTGCCATGGCGACAGACCAGGACGCTGCGCCTGTCACAACCGCGTCACAACAGCCCGCGCAACCCGCAAAACATGCAAAGCTGGAAGCCCCCCCTAAGAAAGACGAGAAAGCCGCACAGAAACCAGCAGGCGCCCCCGCAGACGACCCCGCTGCCCCGAAGAAGCTCTCGGGGGCAGAACTGAAGGCAAAGGCCAAGGCCGAAAAGGCTGCGAGACGCGCACAAGCAAAATCCTCCAAGGAGACAGCAAAGGGCGAAGCCGCAGTTTCTTCCTCACCAACTCAACTGGGCCCGTCGGCCGGCGAGGTCAAGGCGAACAAAGCCAAGAGCAAGCAAGATGGTACCGGTACAGCGAACAAGGTTACAACGACTAAGGCAATTGCGCCCTTTCCTGTGTCCGAGCCCAAGTTTACGATACCCGAGTGTTTTAGCCACCTCTCCATGGCGCGGAGAATACCCATGACCCAAGCGGACAAAGATGTCCATCCGGCTGTATTGGCTCTAGGTCAGCAAATGGCCACCTTCGCCGTCGATGAGAGCATCGCGAGGCTGAAGGCCACACTCTTAGCTTTTAAGAAGGTGCGAGTGACACCATGGGCCCCCGTTGGCCCGCATGACATTGTTCCGCTGAGCTAAAAGGTGTTGAACAGGTTATCAGTTCATACACCACGCCGCCGGGAAACACCCTCGCGCGCCATCTGACACCACATGTCCTCAATCCTCAGATCGACTACCTCATCGCGTGCCGCCCGATGTCCTTCTCCATGGGAAATGCTATTCGGTGGTTGAAGTTACAAGTTAGCAAGATCGACCCCGATGTGGTCGAGCACGATGCCAAGAAGGAGCTGTGCGATAGCATCGACAATTTCATACAGGAACGCATCAATATTGCCAACCTGGTCATTACACAGAGGGCTGCGCTGAGAATCGAGGAAGGCGACGTCGTGTTGACATTTGGGTGGAATAGCAGCGTCGAGCGTGCAATCATCCACGCCTACACGAAAATCGGAAGGAAGTTCTCGGTGATCATAATAGACGAACCATACGACAGGAGAGGGCAGATATTGGCAAAGTCGCTGGCGGCAGAGGGGATCAAGGTGACGTATTGCGGCGACTTTGGTGGTTTAAGGACCCATGTACACCAAGCCACCACCGTTATACTCGGCGCAGAGTCGATGTTCAACAACGGCTCCATGTATGCACGATGCGGCTCCTGCGACGTAGCCGTTCTGGCCAAGCAGCTTGGCAAGCAGGTCTACGTCCTCTGCGAAACCATCAACATCACCGAGCGAGTCGCTACAGACTCGCTGACGTACAACGAGATCGACCCGGAGAGAAGTTCGGCGGCGTCGTTTCGGCTCCTGTACGACAACACACCCGATAAATATCTGTCACTAATCATCACGGAGTTGGGCAGCGTACAGCCCACCTCGGTACCAGATCTGCTGCGCAAGCTCGAGGAGTCCAACTAGAGAGGGGTTACTCTCGAGCTGTCGCAGCAGGAGACGGAGAGGACGGACACTCCCGAACTTGAGGGGCGAATGGACGACCTGGCAGCGGCGATGACCTGCCGCTGTTTTCTTAGGTAGGCTGAGACCTGTTAGGCTGGCGTTCAGTGACAAGCGGGCATGACCATGTAGCGTTACTGAAAGCGACTTGGCAATCATCGTGTAAGAGGAGCCGGATGTAGCCCTCCAACCAGGCAGGGGCTCGAGCTAGGCTGTCGCAAAACAAAGTAAAATACCACGCCTTAGCAGAGGCCTTGCTGCGATGTGATGAATTCTTCATTTTGGTTTTCCTGGTTCCGTGATTTCTACCCACCCCGCTTCATATACAAGCCGCCCAACGATGTAAACGTACACCGCACCATATTCGTCGTCCTCGAAATCCCATCCCCTGCAACCCCTTCTCGGCCGTCTCTTCGTTCTTTTCCATCCCTTCCCTTTAACTCACGCGGCCTCGCTGGCCTCCCGGGCGGCCCTCCGTGCGCGCTTCTCGAGGATGGTCTGCTTCCGCTCCTCGAGGACGGCTGTCTGACGCTCCTCAACGCCCTGCAGCCAGTAGCCGAAGCTCGCGCCGGCGCCCGCGAACACCGGGTAGGCCCACAGCGATCCCCGGTTGAAGAACGGCCGCATCTCGAGGCCCAGCTGCCAGAGGCGCACGGCAACGCCTACGGTGTTTGGTTAGTTACCCGTAGTGTCCACGGTACGTAGTTTTGGAATTCGAGGGTGTCAGTTAATGCCTTGGTGTATGCGCATGGCGGGCATGATGGTGGGAAAGAGGGGGGGTTTGCCGGTTCGGAGTGTATGGGTAGGTACATAGATAAGGTAGGTTGGGGTGGGAGGTAATGGTGGTGGTAGTCATACCGAAGCCCGACCAGAAAAGGACTCGGTGCACCATTGTGAGTGAATTGAAGAGGGATTGGGAGTGGAGTGACGCCTCTATGGGACCCTTCGTGTGCTGCTGTCTCGTCGCGCGCCGCCGGTTTCCTGTTGAGCCTCAGGCCGAGTAACGTGCGAGCTCCGATGAGGTGTGCGTTTCGCGGTGCTTGTTTTTGCTGGGATCTGGATTTCACTCTCTCGGGGTGAGGGTCGAATTGGCAATGCAGACCAGTTGAATGGGAGCTGCAAATGCTAGCGTTTGTCACCTCTACTATGTAACTTAGAGCTACAGTAGCATACTAACGTTAGACCTGGTACCTGCGCTGCACTCTGCTCTGCCACCTCGATTGAGGAGGCCGCGCCGGAGTTTTACCGGCCGTGCATGTGAAGCCTACTACTATGTATGTACATACTATGTAGTAAGGCCTAAGCACATTTGTACCCACTTTAGCTACACCCTGCCAGCACGCCCTTTACAGGGATGCTTTTTCCTTCCCCCGAGCGTTCGTTCTTGGTCAAACGCGTCTAACCAATTGAAGCTGCTGCCAAATTATCATATCAGTCAGTTAGTTGTTCACCTTTTCCTCAATCAAACTGCCCATTCAAGCTTCCCGACTCTTCAAATCGGTCCAGTTCTGATTCTATCTATCTCTCTCTCGCTCTCTCGCGTCGGAATGCTGTTTACTCCGGTATCCATCCAATGTAACTGTGGAAGATAACCGAAACAACTGTTCATTCAACTCGAAATATTCCTGATCGCACCGCACGTCCAGCTTTTCATTTCTCATCCCTCTCAATCGTACCACATGAGAATCACTTGATCAAGAATTCTTTCCACTCCGAGGCCGGATGGCTTCGGCGACCGTCAGCATGGTTTCCACGGAGCAAGCTCCTCGGTCTGTGTCCACACCTGCTGCTGCGTCTGTCCCCACCGCCGCCCCTCTGTCCATCGCACCTCGCAAATATAAGGCTTCCGAGTTACCATTGTCTTCTGCTACTCGTTCTGCCATTGACGGGTTGGCCCATAGCTTCAAGAAGAAGGGTGGCTACGATGCCATTCGCAAGCAGATCTGGGAGAAGTTCGAAGCAAGTGTACGTGCAGCTTTCCCAGTCTCTATTGCGCTTTGTTTCTTGGAGATATGTATCGATCCTTATTGCCTGAGCGATTCCGTAACTAACAGTACACCCTCCCGCCCAGGACTACGAAGCTCAGGTCACAAAATCTATCCTCCAAGTCGCCGAACAGGAGGTCGAGCGCAACCCCTCCCAGCTGCTCTCCATCGATCGCCGCAAGGCGGCTGCCCTGATCGACGGCGCTCTTGACAGATCAGGCGTCTACCAGAAGGCCGAAGAGGTTATTGACGAGCTTATCGACGTCCGCGCCATAGAGACACGCATCCGTCAGCTGCGCGAGGTCGAGATTGGCGCCGAAGCCGCAGAGGCCGAGCGTGTCCGCGGCTCCAAAACCGACGAGGAGTACGCGATCGAGTCTTCTAGCCGCTTGGACGAGCGCGAGCGCATAAGGCGTGTGCTGAGGGAGAAAGAGGAGCAGATCCTGGAGGAGAAGCGCAAGATTGAACGTGAGGAGCGTAAGAAGCGCGAGCGCGAGTTGGAGAAGGCCGAGGCCAAGCGCAAAGAGGAAAGAGACGCCCGCCGCCGGGAACGCGAGAAACGAGAAGAAGAACGTGAGCGCGAGCGCGAGAAGGAGAGGGAAGAACGTCGCCGTGCTAGAGAACGAGAGCGCGAGAGAGACCGTGAAAGAGATCGCCACAGGTCCAGATCTAGATCCAGGGACAGATCACGGCACCGAGACCGTGATCGTGACCGGGTGAGGGATCGAGATAGGGATCGAGATAGGGATCGGGATAGAGATAGAGACGGTGAGCGTGACCGCAGCCGGCGACGCGACAGCAGGGAGCGACGACGACGTGACCGGTCTAGTGAAGAACCGGGACGTGGAAAAACCGTCGAAGTCAAGAAACAGCTCACGAAAGAAGAGCACGAGAGGCTTGAACAAGAAGCACTTGCGGACCTGCTGCGCGAAAGCACGAAGAATAGTGAGACTAAACCTCCCGAGATGGAGATCGACGAGGCCCTTGCGCCACCCCCTCGAAGGAGCAAACCCGCGTCCGCTATTCAGCCCATTAGACGCGATCCGACCAAAACTTCCGATGCCAAGAAGCCTCCCGAGCTTGTAAAAGCTGACTCGAAAGATTCGGCAAAAGAGGGGAAGGAACCTAAAGACGCCAAAGAGTCGAAGCCCACCAGGGAGACCAAGAATGAAACGCTGGAACCTAGTGAACCCAAAGAAAGTAGGATTCCTAAAGACACGAAAGCTAGGGAAGAGCGGCGGACTAGTCCTGCGCCATCCAAACATGGCGAACGATCTCGTGACGCAGATGATGACCGGAAACACCGCGATCGTCATAGGGCTCGCAGCCGTTCTGCCGCACGGTCGGAGAGGAGAGACAGGAGCAAATCCCGACATAGATCGGACCGCAGGGATCGCAGCCGCTCAAGAGACCGTGACCGAGACCATGATCGAGACCGTGATCGAGACCGTGATCGAGATCGCGATAGAGATCGCGACAGAGACAGAGACCGCGACCGTGATCGGGATCGGGGCAGAGATGCCCCCAGAGAGAGGGACCACTACAGGCCGGAGCGCAGAGATGGAAGTCGATCCCGCTTACGCGCCGATCGAGACCGCCACGACAGAAGCAGATCTAGAACCAGGGCCGAACGGGCAGAAGTGAGCCTCACGCGGGATGAGTATAGGCCGAGTCGGAGGGACCGTAGTCGGTCACGTGCCAGAGACGACCGAGACAAGCGTGACCGGAGCCGGTCTCGCGCTCGCCGCGGTGATCGACGCGACAGATCACGCTCGCCTCGGCCCCGGACCGAACGACGGGATAGGAGCCGCTCACGTTTGCGTGACCGCCGTGAGCGTAGTCGGTCTACTAAACGAGCCACGAGCAAGGACAGAGAGAAGCGCCGCGACCGTGAAAAGGACCGCGATAAGGAGCGCGAGAGGGACCAGGCGCGGGACCGGAAGAGCCGTTCCCGCTCACCACGAACGACCGACATCAGCGATGCAGAGGCCTGGAAACAGGGAGAGATCAAGAAGCGAGAGCAGGAAGCCAAGGCCTATTTAGCTGCACAGCGGGAAGCGCGCGAAAAGGGGCTCCCTGTTCCAGGTGTTGACGATAAACGCAGCGTTGGTGACCGCTCCCCTGAAGTTAGGCGCACCACGTACACTTTGGACGAGATTGATCGCTACCGTCCAAACGACCGCGACCGCACGAGAGATAGGGATCGTGACAAAGATGATCGGCGGCGCCGTAGTCGCAGCCGAAGTCACAGTCGCCGCCGTGATCGTGAGCGGGACCGGAGTCGCAGCCGGGATAAGGATCGCGACCGCGATCGTGATAGGGAACGCCGTCGCTCTCGGGACAGGGACCGCGACAGGGACCGCCAGAGGGATTCACACAGGCCTAGCATCGACAAGTACCGCGAGCGTGATCGAGACAGGGACCGGGACAGGGACGACCGTCGAGACAAGGATAGGGACAGAGGCCGCGATAGGGAAAGAAGCAGGGACCGCCGGAGCCGCCGCGACCGGAGCGCGGAGCCCCGGCGGGACAGGGATCGAGACAGTAGGAGGGACCGGAGCCGCAGTCGCAGACGAAGCCGTAGTCCGCGCTAGGAAAAGGGCTCGGCAATTTCCGCGCCGGTGAAGGATACCTGGAGGCCGGAAGGCCGGTGGAAGAAGCCGACCATTCGCCCACATCCCCCTGCATAATCCTACACGTGATCTCGTCGCCGCCTGGGTAATGTGGCCGTTCTCTATCGGACGCGGATCTCATCCCCCCGTCCCGGTATGTTGTCGGCATTACGGTTAATATATATGTCCGCTCTGCAGCTCCTGACAGGGAGAAACGGATAGGAACAAGTGGGGGACTATGTCTCTACGCGCTAGAGGAAATTGTCACGGCGGGCTCGACGTATAGACATATATTTTGACGTCTATTCCGACCAGCTTATGGGCTGCATGCAGGCGGAAGGGCACTTTTGATGAACTGATAACTGGACGCGCCTTTGGGCATTTGATATATACCCGGACTACAAGAAATCGGCGTTGATTTTAAGGCTGGCAAGGAAAGGGAAGGATGTGGAAGAGCAGGTATCCATGCAGATGATGCTAACTACGCCCGTCCGGCTATTGATAGAATGGCTGGGGTTTAATTATGCTTTTTTCCACTCGCAGAATAGGGGATTCGCAGCGGTCCGTATCCAGTTGCTTCGTCATGCACGTCAAGAAGTGTTCAGATGCCGGGATGGCTTTACCTAGTACTCGGACGGTGGCCTCTCGCCATCACTAGAAGTATACGTAATACTTGTGGGCGTTTCGCTGGTTAGCAAGCGTGTCAGCTAGGCGCATAAAACGGATGTACGTTAGATACCTAGGCATCGGGGGGAAGCCGTTGGCGCACGGAGGCAGGTGCGTGTCTTAAGTTTGATTGCGATCGATTCCCGCCCCCGGTAACATTCGTGCTCAGGCTTCCTGTCTCTTCGCACCTATCTATTCGTCAAGGTGCGTTATACCGATCCGACCCTGCTACCTACCTACCTACCTATCTATCTACCCAATGATCGGTTACGTGCGTTGCTAGTTGCTAGGATATTATACCACTATTAGAGAGAAATGAGCTCGAAACATGAAGCTTCGTAGCCAGGCCGCTAGCCAGGCCCCGAGCCTAGGTTCCCCCTATCCGCCTGTGGTGGGTAGGCTTATGAAGCAGGAAATATATATCTGGGAAATAGCTGCCGGCGCCCGAGGGCTGATTAAGTTAATGGATTGATCTTACTGTAAATGCGTGTGTTATATATCTATAGTGAATCTGGAGGTGGAGGTTCCGGGTACCGGTTCCTAGTTGTCCGTGCCCGGTTCCCTTTCGTTGTGACCGTAAGGTTCTATAGGCATCACGTGGTCAGTCACTCAGTTGACAACCGTTTCATTTATCCGCACGGAAGTTGGGGGTAGGTAAGACATATACGTCGCTACCGCTAGGTCGATTATGCCGGATTTCCTTTAATTCGCATATTGCCCGCCACTCACTTCTACGTGACGGAAACGAAAAGTACGGCGGCCACCAACAAGCAGCGTCTTGCAGCATAGGAGCAAACCTCAAGCGGGCACGTGGACGGCGTAGATATATCGTGAGGTTGAAACGACCCGACTACAGCGAACAAAGACAATACGATACGAGTTGATGGATCCAGGCCCCCTCTCTGCTCAGGCAAACCCTGAGGGCCGCCGGTACGTCGGATTCGTTCAAAGGAAGATTGACGACATACTGTTTCAGGAGTGTCGCTCGCCCTGGCAACTCTCGCTGGGTCTCAGTGTAAGGGGATCTTGTCAGGCGAGATTTTAAACCGAGGCACCTGCTTTCATACAGGACTCGTAGACGTAAGGCGACGGCCAGAGAAGCAGGCTTGCTAGTACTAAACAAGTCTCATCGAACGGAGATTTCAAATAGCGAAATGTCTCCTAGTCAAAACCCTGATAATCCGCTTCGTAGGCGGGAGCCATGGAGGGCGCGATTAGACGCATTTTCTGTCTCCATGCTCGATAGACTGAGAACCGCCCTGGGTCCGCTCTGGAGACCGGGCATCCTTAGAGATGGATTTGATCAAGCTGCAATGCCACCACCAGCCCCGGGACGAGGTACCCGTGCGGACAGCGCGGGCATGGGGTCGGCAAGCTCGCCGACGCATATGGGTGGGGTTTCGATACTTTTGTGAGGAGATGATTGATGTTATTCAGTCTGGTTACATACCCTACATGGTGATTCATGCTGGTTCCCCGTGTGGTAGCTTATGAGTTCGCTTGTTGGCTAGTAAGAGAGATTAGTCACGTTTAACGCTCTTTTTTGATGCCATACCGCTGGGTCACGGTAGATGTAAATGCGCGCGCCTCAAATGTCGTCGCATTACCAGCGCCGGTAGTAGTATCGAGTGATGGTAGGGATGATGTTGGTATTATAACCTCCCCCTACTAAACCCGTATCATAGCCACTGCCTTGCGGACCCGACAACGCTTGCCAAGCCCCTCGAATGCGGCGGTTATGCGGCTCTGTCAGAGCCCACGTAATTAGTATCCAAAGGAGAAGCCCGGACTGGTTTTGGATCACCGAAGTGCTCGCCATGCGCTTGATGGAACATGGATAGGCCGGCAGGGCGGTAAGATCCCGGCAGCCCTGGATATTGTCTCGCTTAATTTTGCAGAGGCTACGGTAGAGACACATATGTACACGAATGATGTAAATATCCAAAACTGTAAGTTAGAAACAAATACTCGTTACATACCTAGACATGGGAAGTATTGAGCACGCAATCATGTGTTTGGTGGGTGGGATCGATCATCATCCGTCTTGGCCAAGGGATCCAAGTACGCAACAGAGTCCCGGTAATCCCAGCCTGTCAGTATGGCAACTCCTCTTTCCCCGCCACCTGTTGTCACTTACTTAGTGGGAGTTTGGCCGCGTAGCACTAATAGCTTGGCTTTTTGGTGACATAATTCATCCGCTCAGTGACATGGATGTTATGTATGAACGTAGCTCTCAAATGTCCCCAAGTGTTCCAGTCTTGAGTCTTGCCCGTCCAGGCCCATTTTCCCACTTATGCCATTTACTATAGTAGACTAGTCATCCGTTATTGGCCCAGCTCAACGCCTGCACTCATCGGGTTCATTCTCCCCCGTCTTCCCTTCGGCCAATTCCTTCTACCTATTTCTCCGTTACGCAACACGTAGGGTGTACTGTGTGTGCGTGACACTTAGGTATCTCCAACCAAGTCATCCTTTCTCACTTTCCTTTTTTCCTTTTTCGTTTCTTTTTGTCGCATATCATCTCGTACGTAGCAGGATTGAATTCAGCTCTCATCGGCTTCGATCTCGACCAGACACTCAATTCAGCGCCGGTTTCCTTTTTATCAACAAGAATCAACTGTCTCCGGCAGACCCGACCCCAAGCAGGCTTGGCTTTTCTAGAGAGAACCGAATCAAGCCTAGGCCCTGTCCTTATCGGCCGGAGTTGCATGATATAGGTCGATACAGGATCCAGCCATACAACGCACACGACACTCAGCTATTCGCACTTCCCACCTCATGCACATCTAGGTGTCTTCTGCCAACCTAGCTCAACGCCTAGCTACGTTGAAACCTCGTTGTCTGCTGCTTCTTCTTCTCCTTCTTCGTTTGTGACTCGATAACCCGATACCGTGAATCGAATCGGGGCCCGCGTCCTCGACGAACCTGCCTCCGGATGCCTGAGACCTAACCACGGTGACGGAAACGTCCCCCAACAGGTCGCTTTGCATTTTCACCGCCACCGCCACCGCCACCGGGCGCGAACTCTACCATCGTCGAGACAGGCGAGATACTAGTTGAAATGCGATCTACTATCGATATGAACGGGGTCATCATCGGCTTGTTATCAAGCCTGGGCTCTGCCCTCCTGATAGCCCTTATCTGCCTCGTCATCTACTTCTTCCGCTATACGACTTCGGGACGCATCTTCCTTGATCGCATCGGCCGTCCCGGTGAATATGACGACGAGCAAGCGTTTGCGAGGGAGGAGGCTGAGGCCTTGGAGTCTATGGATGATATGCAGAGGACCGAGTACTTGAGAGCAAAAGGTAAGGGGGAGAAAATCATCACCGCACATCTCGAGGTTATCTCGTAGCAATTACGACATGCTCACAAGTGACTGTAGCATATATACAGGGACATCCTCCCGAGTCGGTCCAGACGGACATTTCATTATCACAATACCTAGCGATACAGGAGAAAGGAGTATCAGCGTGGGAGTTCGAGCCGGAATTGGAGATCGCCAACTGTTTCGTCGAAGGGAGGACCGAAATCGAGTTCTTCGATTCCGAGTGCACGGTTATGAGCAATCTACCAGTGCCCAAGCAGAACGAGGTCTACTACTGGGAAGCGAAGATCTACGAGAAACCCGAAAACACTTTGATAAGCATCGGCATGGCCACCAAGCCGTATCCTCTCTTTAGACTCCCTGGTATGACAGCAAACTTGCCCCTGCATATATGAGTTTCTGCTAACCGTTCACTTGTACCTAGGATATCACAAGTATTCCGTCGCGTATACGTCTACTGGTCATCGACGGTACAACCAACCGTTTACGCCCACCCAATATGGTCCCCAATACGTACAAGGTGATGTTATTGGCGTTGGCTACCGTCCTCGTACAGGCACTATATTCTTCACCCGCAACGGCAAGCGATTGGAAGATGTGGTCCACGGCCTCAAGTCGCAGAACTTCTTTCCTTCTGTTGGCGCCAATGGCCCTTGTGTAGTACACGTCAATTTCGGTCAGGCCGGCTTCGTCTTTATCGAGGCCAATGTCAAGAAATGGGGTCTGGCTCCTATGACTGGCAGTCTGGCACCGCCCCCCCCTTATGGTAGCGAACAAGGCAGTATCCTGCTTGAAACGGGGCGACGGAAAGATGAATACTCCGGATCGCCCTCTAGGAGTCGGAGTTACTCTCATTCGATACAGACTTACACCACCCGCGGCCCGATGCCAGACCACGGTCATTCACGAACGAGAAGCGGGAACTTCAGGGTGCTACCGCCTACCAGCCCCGGGCCACAGAGGAGTCCTACTGATATTTCTCTGGCGCAGTTGGTTCCGACAGATGAGACAGGCGAAGCGAGCAGCAGCAATGACGTCCCCGGCGCCTCTGGGGATCACGCGGTCGATGTCGTGAGGTTAAGTCTGCGTGAGGCGACACAACCACCGCCCGAATACACTAGCCCCGAGCATTCGGATGCCGAGAGTGCAACAAGCGATTCCGGAAGCGAGCGCGTACCACTGATCCGTGGCCCTCGAAGCCGCGGCGCGTCTGCTGCTACGATTAGGCCGAACCCGCCCATTCCTAGTTACAATGATGCTATCCGCCAAGGCGCTGGTAGGGACAGGAGCAGAAGTGATGTCACTATGGGAAGGAGGAGCGACAGTTGAGACAATAAAGCGTGTTCGAAGAAAGATGCGGTAACGCACACGGGGGGAATCCACCTGTCGACTCAATTGGTTTTGAGGTCTATGCGATCAGTGCCAGCGGATAGGCGTCTATTAAGGAACGGTGTATCATCGCTACTAGCCCCCATGGAATGCGGAGTTACGGATTGGCCTTCATTTGCAACTTTCTTTGGTATAGACATCAGGGTTGCAGCATTGGGTTAGGTAGGGGGCGGTCGTCATACTAAATGATACCCTTTTTGGGGCCTGTGTGTTGGGTGATACCGCATCGGACAGTCTTAACATACCATACCGTCTTTCTTCTTTTTCTTCTAGGGCAGGCCCCGGCCACGAAAGGGGAAAGTCTCGAGAATAGGATGATCGAAATGGAACAGAAAGCAGCGGCTTGGTAGTTGCGAGACTGCTTCAGGGGGAAAAGATGATACCATAGCTAGCATAGCAACTAGGTGCGCCAGACGGCTCTTGTATCAATCATGAACCGTACGCTTTACAGAGAGAATATATTGGCGCGTTTCTGTTGGCCCTCGCTTTGGCGAAGCAAGGAAGATACGACCGAACAATAGACGCTTCTGTGTAAACAGAAAAAGAGATAGGTAGACAGGTGCATGCACTATACGCTTCGGGCGCCCCATACGTAGGGGGTCGTCCGGGAAATCCTCGATATACGCAGGTCGTAGAATCGGGGGAATAAGGGTCGATATCCGACCACTTGAACTTCGACTCCCTGCCCTCCTTTGCCAGCCCTTCCCCTGGACATCTCCTGGTGGTCCAAAACAGGCTGAAGAACCCCCTATTCATCATCCCATTGAAGGAGGGAAAAAGGTACCGTCCATCAATCATATGGCAAACGCAGATATATACCACACAACAACACCTCCCTACATTCTCCACTGCATCCAGAAGGCAGTTTACGGAGCACTTAAGCACTTACTGCGAACCCGACATCAGCCTCTCTTCCCTAGCCGAGGGCATCGGCACCGGAATCACCAGATGTCATCAAGGAAAGACCATCTCAGTTCAGTTGGTTAGTTAGCGTAGGACTACAGCCGACTCGTACGTACCGTACCTACGAATAGACAGGCGGGAGGATAAACCCGCGGGGTGTGGGGAGGAGTCGGCGGGCGACACGACTCATATGCTTGGCCTTCTTACGCCACGCGCGCGAAAAATACACTGATGCGAAGTAGGCGTTGCCGGGGCGATGACGGTTGGATAACGCTGACTACCGGGACGGGTTGGTCTATGTAGGTAAGGAAGTCCCCGGTGGCCAGGGGTGGATACTCATTGCGAGCGAGAAGGGAAGGGCAGGGATAGCTAGTTGGCAACTATAGCTGTCTACCTATCCCATGTCGTCTAGTAAACAGAGTGCAATTCCGCCCCGGACCTAGAGGGGTAGGTGGCTGGCGAAGAGGGCCCAGAGGATACGTAACGGTCCAGTTTGTCGCGCAACGGGTAATGACACGCAATAACGAGATTCAACCCCATCGCCGACCTTTCTGTTTGTTCTTCGCGGAGTCTATCTGGGTATTTCCACATCGTCGACGGCTATACCGTATATCGTGTCGTAAATACAGCTGGGGTGATCCTTCCTCTCTTTTTTTGGGTCTCTCTTTGCCTGATATTATATCGACAGCTACTCGTTAGGCAGATAAAGCAAGTACACGGTACATGGGGTATGCCGACTGGACGCCAGAAAGGAGAAAGGAAAGAAACACCTAAATCTTACCATCCGTAGCGAAAGACGGTAGCAATATGTCTAACCTAAGGCTATTTTTCATGTTCAAGTTCGCCGTGACGCCCCCTAAGCCCTATATGATATTCGAGAACGACGCATGCATATATGTATATCGTTCCTATATTACGCCCTCCCGCTTCGGGGGGCATTATATCATTCGACCGGCTCATACCCGCCCTTATCCGGTCTGCAGCCACCACTTGCCGTCGGCGACATGGAGCCACGTCACCCACCCCCTCGACAACCGCTCCGCCTCGTCGAGCGTGGCCGTCGCCGACCTGGGGGTCCCGTAGACCCGTTCCCTCGTGGCGTAGCAGAGCACAGGCAGCAGGGATATGGCGGCCAACGCGATGACGAGCATGGTCTTCTTAACGCAACGCGACCGTGGTGCGCTTGTTCCGCGGGCGATCTTCTCGGAGGTCGACTTCTCGCCCCCCCACTCGATGTCGGCCGCCCAACCCGCCTTGAGCTTGTCCCAGTCCAACTGGTAGAGGAACAAGCCGAGCAGCAGGATGGCGTAGCCGGACAGCTGGAGCAGGCTGATCGGCGTACCCCAGATGGAGACGGCGGCTACTACCAGGAGCACGTTTTTGAATAATCCCGTCAGAACGAGAGAGAGGGCGGATGTCTTGCCAATCTGTAATCGAGGTTAGCCCTTACTGTCACCGTAGAACTAGGATGTGCATGGGCGTACCAGCAATACGCTGGACACATTCAGCAGAAAGGCGATGAGCGCATTCAGGAGTAGCATCCAGAATCCGACCTCGGTGGCGTGGGTCCATTCGAAAGAGGTCCAGCCCCAGAGCCAAGAGAGGGCGAAGTTCGTGACGGCGCAAACCGGCGCGAAGTAGTAAAGACTAACTAGCGGATCCATGTTCAAGCCGGCTCCTGACATGAGGAACTGGATCATGATGATGCGGGCCGACTCGAAGAGTATGCCGACAAACTGGTATATAAGCCCCTGCAATGAGAAGATGGCCTCTCCTGCGCCCGCCATGACGACACCGATCACTATAAGTAGGATCTTCAGAGATTTCGCCCAGTTCAGATGCTCCAGGCCCCAACTGTGAGCCATCAGGAGAGTGACGACGGGTGGCGCAGCCTCGAAGCGTGCAAGTTAGTAGGCGTGCCTGGAGGGTCTCAGGTTTGATAGTACGTCGCAGACCTACCTTCAGCATATGTATGAACGGCGCATTGAGGTAGAGGTAAGCGATATTGCTGCAAACCATACTGCCGCTATAGGCGACCCCTATTGGGACAACGGCAACTAGATAGAGCCGCCATTTCATCTTAACATTCCTTCGGCCATCAAGCAGGGAGGTAGTCCGCGCCAGAAGCTGGGTGGCTATTGTAGCAAAAGTCATATGCCACCATGTTAAAATAACAGCTGCGGGAGGGTCAGAGCTGCACCAATTAGAATATGTATATGCGACTTACGACATCCTACACGAGGGTGTTAGAGACAATCCAGGCCAGACCGGAGCCAGGAATAAGATACTCACTAAAGCCGGCATTATGTATTAACCATTTATTGAAAAGTATTGTGACATTGGACAGGAATATCCAGTTGCTGTTGGACAGGAAATGACGAGTGTTAGTATAACGGGGCTGCTTAGCTAAGGCTGGGACAGGACGGGTGCCCTTACGCGACGTAAAATCCGGGGTGCAGCGACAGGCCTACTTGTTCTTCTGTAAATGTCATAGTGTGCCGCGGGGTGCGAAGGATGTAAGGGTAAAGGTTCCCAAGCAATAGCAGTGGCGTGAGATAAGGGGTGACTAAAGGAGGAAATAACCAAAATTTATTCGTCTGCCTAGGAGCGGAAGCGCGCTCGCAGACGAGAAGTGCTTTGGATCATCGCTCAAGGTGGATGCTCAGGGCTGACCCAGCCAAAATAGTTTCCCTACGACTTTCTGGAGCAAATGCCGCCTCCTTATTCACCGCCCGGCGCTGATGGTGGGGCCAAATCGTCGCGTTAGGGATGCTTGATACTAGTCGTAGGTCTCGAGTAACAAGGATGCGCTTGTAAATCGTAGACCTCGAGAGAACGACTTGTCGAGGGAACGATGGCACCAGGGTAAAGTAGGGAATACCACTTGACTAACATGAAATGGCCAGCCAGATATAGATAGGTACTCAAGGAGATAGGATTCATTGATCATAACAGGACATGCAGGACATGAAAGGAGAAAGGGAGTGAGTTTCACTTTACATGGGGTCCCACACGGTACTAGGTGGGTAGTAATCGGGCGGGCGTTATGAGGCACAAGTACAGGCCAAGAAGCTAAAAGCTACAAGCCACCCAACAAGCCACCAGCTGTCAAGTCACAAAGGCCCAGATTTTAAGGGGGAGGGGGGGACACATGGTCTGGGTCACCCCAGATGCTACCTAAAGGAGCTCTAAAGGCGCATATACGGGGGGCATTCTTCTCCCTAGTGGTAACAGAGGGACTCTCCCATGATAACTACAGGACTTATACAGTTGCCTACTGTAACCGTGATTTGCGGATCCTTCCAGCATTAGACGAACCTCAAGCTCCATATAGGTAGCTTTGCAGGAGTATATATACGAATTCGTCGTCCTGGCAGCGTCATAAGTGAGGATGACGTGTATCAACAGGGACTTTTGAGTACCACAATCCTTTATATTTCTATGAGCCCCGGCTTTGGTACATATTGCAACGCTAAACAAAGTAGGGCAAAGTGATCGTTTCTGGCCAACAGGAGTTACCAATCTGGTGGAATCAAATCTTAATATGGCCCCCTTTTAATAAACGCAGGGACCAATAATGCAATCCTTGTTTTATTGCTAGTAGATTTCTTATTCAGCGGGCCCGAGGACTTTGCCGCTTTAACGCTCTAATACCCGATAGGGCGTGTGATGTAATTACCAAGAAATACAACGCCGGCTCCTGATATAGTTAAATCAGATATGGAAGAGTTATTATATATCCTTTTCGCCAAACGAATATGGTGGCTGTAGCATGAGATAGAACTTGCCAGAGAAAAAGTTATTTAGGTGCCTACACTTGTGGACTGTACTAACAATAAATCATGGATTCTACTGTTCTTTCCGCTGACCCCTATTAACACTTCAAGACTGCGGGTTGCCGAAGAGCTACCGAAGCATAGTGTCTAAAGTCTCGTCATCCATGGGGGTAGTGTATGCCTATATACGACAGGTACGCCGCTAACGGGTACGTATTAGATGCACACACATACGCTGGGAGCCGCCTTTGGCTCCGAGGTATCGGACGAATGTTGTTCATACAAATACATCCATCATGCACTCCATGGTATCGTCGGAATGGAAATGTTCCCGGAAGTCTAGCGCGCGGAAGCCATGTGGATATCTTACAGTTGGTGTCTCAAACTACCTACATATGTAAAGAGCTTATATTGACCGTTACCATTTTACGAGGTCGTCCTCACTGTGGCTTCGCCGGAAACAACAATAGGAGTGATATTAGTGCTTTGCCTAGAAGTAGTCATATAAAAGGGGCCGTCTATACCGGAGATAGGATGCGACTTGAATCGTGATGCCTATGATGGAAAATTAGTCCCCCTTTTCCTCTAGAGATTTAAGATGCGCTTACATAATTTTGCCGCATAGCTCCAGCCCAAACCATGGTAAATAAATAGCACGAGGCCGCCAGGACTTTGGGAACGGGTTGAGGATATCCGCACACCGGTTTATCCATATTTTGGTCTTGGACTCAAGAACCGCACTAGCATCAACACGCGCCCATCAAACTTGAACAGTGCCGGAATATAATTGGTGTAAAAGTCAATGGCAGCCAAGGTGTGTCCGCTCGGTGACGACTCGTTGGGACGGACGCCTGTCCGCAAGTGATAGGTCATAGGCCTGGACACCGCCTCACATCCTACCGACCGACAACCTGGAGGCTGCCGGACCCCTTCCCTGGCGCAATGGTCAGTTGGTCTAAGCCCAATGTCAGTCAGTCCGACTAGTCGGCAGGAGCCCAACAGCAGCAGACTACCTAGTTCTGCCTACGATGACAGCTATAGCGGCGCCGTTGCAGCTGTCAGCTACGTCTTACTACAGACTCGTATTCGCCAATTCGGCCAAACTCCTAACAAACTCTTAACTAGGCACGTTATACCGGTACGGCATATCAACCGTATAGCTATTCAGCAGTTGAACCTCCAGCCTGTCGCGACCATCGCGCAGCAGACACGAGGCCGCCCAGATCACGGACTAAGACAGCAGAGACAGCGACGCCCAGATGAGCGTTCATCAATTTGTCCCGTTCTGCCAGCGACAACGCTAGACCTAGAATAGTGTACACAATGTTACTAAAATTCCTTCAACGCCTTATCGGATACCACAGATATACGAGCCCCTAGCTGGGAGCTCCCTATGCTCTTCGTGCTTCGTCCAAGCAACGGTAAGATGTAACAGACCCTCTCTCCCATCTCTAGAAACGCCGCCGCTATGCGAGAGAAAAAAAAAAAAAAAAAAAAAAAAAAAACAACCAGTCGGTGGCTGCACCCCTATTAAGGGGTCCGAAGCCCTTGCAGCTAGATAGGGTCTCGTCGGTTTATTCACCTGTTCGGTCGGTGAAGGGGGATTATTGGGTCCACCCGTTCGCCATCCGCTAGTGAGGGATGGAGAGATGAGAAGACCGGTCCCTGCGACTGGGCAGGTGGCCGGCTATCTTCGAGCATTTCCACTGTCTCAGATCTATCATCCCGTGCGATTGCAACATCGTTATGCATCCCCTGAGACCGCAACTCCTCCTCAGCTTTGACCTCGGATACGAGGACCGAGTTCGGATCCACACAGTCATAGAAGAGCATGAAGACGCCGCCCTGAGAGAGGACCTGCTCCTCGGAAACCTCCCAGACGCTCTCGTCGCTCAGCCTCCACCACTTCTGGTCTGGGTCCAAGTCCGTGTCGCGGGCATCATCGGCCTCGGCGTCTACTAGTGTCTTGTCATCAGGGAGACTACTGCCCCTATCCTTACTGGCCGCCGCCCCCACATCCTTGTTATCCATACCTTCGAGCTTCGGGGGCTGATAGGGATGTTTTCGGAAACAGACATAATGGCCGTTCTCGTGTCGACCTTGATGCGTAATGACAGCCCGCAGCTCGTAGATCGGACCGGTTATCTTAGACTCGCCTAGGTCGCCTGCGATCATCGATTGCCTCGGGTCCGAGAACCACAATTCTTCTTCCGTTTCCGGAACCGGGCCTTTCCCGCCGGTGTCTGTGTTTCCGTTGGCTCGAGTCGCTGGTGACCCACTAGCACTACCCAGACACCATGGGCCAAGGTCGAGCGTTATGGGGAATTGCACGGGCGCGAGGTTCTTGAACATGGTGCCTGTGCGTTCATCGAAGACCGATCTGTTCATATGGATAGCAAGGCTTTGAGGTGGACGAGCAATCGCCACCTGTTTTGTCTTGGTCGAGCTGACACGATGCTGCGCCGATATCTTGCATTTCCCCGTTAGAGTCTTCTCATCGAAATTATCTTCCTCAAGGGCAAGCTCGACCGCCTCAAGTCGAGCCAGAGGTTCTTGTAAGCCGTTATCCGATGCGCCGATGGCTCTGCCCCGAGAGACGATGATCTCGAGCAGTTTCTTAACCTTGAGAAGTGAGCACTTGGCGCACTCGACCCCTTCAATTGCTTCCAGATCAGTGTAAGAGTCCAGCCTCTCATAGAGGTCGTGTCTCATGCCGTCGGTTCTAAGATTTAACGTGAGGCAGTTGAAAGGAATCATGGAAAGACCTTCGGAATGACCGCATTGGGTGCATGCAACGCGCTGCGCAACCAATCCCTCTAGCGGATTCCTCAAAATCTTACTATCAGAGCTAGCCTTTGACGAGATCGACAGTGACTGGTATCCGCTGTCGTCGCTATGTTGGCTATCCACACTGTCGTCTCTGACCGCGGCGATTTCTAGCCCGGATGACCTGTGTTGCTCCTTGGCGGCTTTCGCCACCTCCTTATCTATCTCATCTAGTATTTTGGAGAAGTACTCTTGCGCGTCCTGCTGCTGCCATGTGTCGAGCGACTTGAGCTTCTTCGGGGTCCAAAGAGTCATTCCGTTGTTGGCCGAATCGGTCAGCTTTGAGATCAGGTTGCGTAAGCTATTCGCAGAGCTCGCGTTACTGTCTTGTGCGGTTTTGCCACCCTCCGCGGCCCGTTCGAGATATGCCGGTAGGGGCGTCAGTGAAGATAACGCCTGAAGAATGCTATTCTGAAAACAGGAATTGTCATAGTTGCCCAGTCCCGGGGGCTGTTGGACATTGCGCTTGATGGATGTGCTGCCCGACAGCGCAGAAAAGCTCTTGCGGCTCGCATGGGCGACGGAGTTGAAGATGCTGTCGGGCCTATCCATACCAAGTATCCTCCGCAGGGCTTCACTCTTGCTCTCGTATATGCCAACACGCGGCACAGCTGAGGATTTTGCGATGGGGAACATGGGCGGATGCAGCCAGCCGTCGAGTGCGTACAATAGCTTCGCAGGGGTTATGGCGACGATGAAATCCCATAGGACCTCTCCGGGATGTCGGGTGTAGGACAACGGGGAGGAATGTAGGGACTGGTAGACGAGTGTCAGAGCAACGATCAGGATGGGAACGATTATACTAGGCTGTTGCAAGCGATCCCAGATAGACGGATACTCTCTATAGAAAGTGTAGGAGAATCCAGGGCGGTCCAGCTGCCTCTGGGGATGGTATGAGTGCATTCTGGGCCGGCCGGTTGGAACTAGACGCTAGGTACGATTCACAATAATGCCGTCGTCGATATACGTGTCGATGTCGTGTCGTAGCGATGGGCCGTCCACAAGTTCGAGGTCGCGTGAGCAGTGCGCCTATGGATATGGGTATGTGCAGATGTTGCGCATGCAATTAATTGACTATGACAAGCCATGGCAAAGAATCATTGTCGTATTCCCATTGCGTTGTCGGGTAACAGATCTTAGCTGGTGGCGTTACCAAAGCTAGAACAGTGATTGACTATTATGTTTGGATGTTATCCTATGAAGGAGTTTTGCTATGCGATGTAAGCAAGGCGCAAGGCGCAAGGCGCAAGGCGCAGGGCAGGAGGCAGGGAGGCTTTTCGAAGGGGATGTAGTCAAAAAGTTGAAGCAGTCGCAGTCAATTCGGCCAGAAACAAAGACTCCAATTGCCAAATACATCCAAAACTGGTGGCGGCAACTTCTTGATAAAGTTGACATGTGCTAAGCAGACTTAAGCAAGCTGGAGCTATCCCAGATAAGTCTAGGTTCCAGGTTCTCCCCACGAGATGTGGCGCAAGGCTATAAAGCGGCTTAGCGCCCTCGCCACCCTTACACAGGCTTATTACGGCCCATCTTGCAGTCAGCTGCCTGGAGGATCATGTTTATGTTCAAGTTATGGAAAAGAAACGGATTGCAAAACGGTCGATTTGAAGATTTAAGCAACGCGATGTTATCCCGTTGAGTGCCGTAAATCTGCAAAAGGGTAACGCAACATGAGAAGTCGGCGTTAGGTCGTGAGAGTCTAGATCAGCCAATAATATCATATTCTTCTAGGGGACGGGATGATCGCCTGGGAGAATAAATGGCACTCATATTCTTCCGGTCCGAGTGTCGATTTACCCCCAAATCGTCATACTATGAGTGATCCCTTTAGTAACTGTAATTTACACTCACCAGCACTCTCAGAGAGGGTTTATCCTCTTTGGCCCATGATAAGCGTGGTATTAACCAAAACATTAGTTAAGATTCGACCATTAGATCACCCCTATAAACCCAAGCGATGGCTGGTCTTGCTCAGCATGTTGGGTGTAAACACCTGCAAGGCTCGCTCATCTGCAATATTGTCCCTTGTATGGACTTGCAACCTGTTGTAAAATAAGGGTATCTCTATTAGTTATCAAGCTCCCTGCACCCCGGAAAACGCCTATTCCGGAAAGCATACAGCACCCTTTTTTGCGGATTGTGCGCTGTCATTGTCATCCCCTTCCTCCGCGTTGAAGTAGTCTTATTAATGTATTTTGAAGGAGTATTGTTGAACGAACGACCTGCAAATTCAACTTTCGATTCATCAATGAGTCATGAACGTCAAAGATGCCCCAGCGTCTTAGCTGATATTTACCCTAGCTGTGCACCGAGATCCCAGGATTAAGGTTGGCCGGACTTACAATGGACAATGCGTAGAACCGCAACTACTACTGACATCCGGTTATGTCTACGATCCATGTGATCGTGCCAGTAATCTGTATTCGAGTCGGCTTGCGACCGGCTCGCACTGTTCCAGCGTTGATTGAGGACGTTTTTGGTTCTGTCAATTCGCTGCGTGTCGTGTGTAGCGACCTGGCGATCATGGTCAGCAAAAGGTCCTTGGGGTTTACCGAGCCTCAGGCACGGGGGAACTGAACTGCGAAGCACCTGGGTGCAAGTTTAATGTCTTTGTAAAGCCTTCTTCCGTCTGCGGACGCCATTTCTATTTCATCAGATGGGCTAAAGAACGAGGACACAAGACTGGCCCCGCTCCTCTTTCCCTCTTGCCCATGATATGCCAAAATGCGCGTGATTCTTCCTGATCCTTGGCCACATCTCAAAGCAGCAATGGAGTGCTTAGGCCAGGTCGCGACTGCGGCTTCTTGCGGGGAGTACATTTTCATTGAAGCTGAGTTCACAGTGAAGCATTATGGACAACATTTCGTGTTTGACTCGGACAAGGACCTTGAGTACTTGAGACTTCGTGTCCCTGAAAGTTTGGGGGGGGGGGGGGGGGGGGGGGGGGGGGGGGGGGGGGGGGGGGGGGGGGGGGGGGGGGGGGGGGGGGGGGGGCGCGGGGGGGGGGGGGGGGGGGGGGGGGGGGGGGGGGGGGGGGGGGGGGGGGGGGGGGGGGGGGGGGGGGGGGGGGGGGGG
>QJNV01000486.1:0-39152 GCA_004155935.1 Monosporascus sp. GIB2
CCCCCCCCCCCCCCCCCCCCAACTCGGGTTTGGATTTCGGGCTTTAAAAGGAGGGTATATACGCGCTGACGAGCCGCGTGGTAACATTAAGCATAAGATGTTTTCAGCCTCGGTACCTATAAAATAAGTGACTAGGGTAAATAGCCTGCTAAAGGCATACTAAAACCTCTCCCTTAGAACTTGCCTTTCCGTGCCGTAGCCCCTGATAGTCCTACTAGCTTTGCGTCGGCCCTTCCTGCTCAATGTGATCACTCGATGGACCAATTATAATTTCCTTATTACATGCAGCGGGCCGTCCCCTTCCGTTGAAGTAGCTTTTGTTATTAAAAGATGGTGGTTAATTTTAGTTCGCATTTCGTTGGATATGTCGCCTACAACTTTGTCATAGCGTCTTCGGTAGGTATTTCATCCGCAGAAAGCAGTGCCCCTTAGGCCTTAGCACAGTAGAATAGGTCCGAATTGGGTTGCTATTCGGGTTCTTAGACTGAGTTTCACATGTTTCAGCTCTATAGTTGTTTGTTCTTGGATCCCAGTCCCTGAATTGCAATGGATCTTCCCCCAAATGGGGAACATTTGCGATTGAATATCGCGGGAGGCCAACCAATGAGTGAAAGGGGATGGCACCTCCGTCTGGGGAAAGCCCCATTCGCAGCGGTGTTCGTTGAATTGTGTCAGTAGAAGGCGGGGCGCCCGAGTAATCGTTCTGGAAGGTTGTGATGTTAGTTACGTAACTCTTTGAATTAGTCAAGTCATCCACAACTCCCCTCCACAAGGGTCACCTTGATATCAATAATACCTCGCTCCCAGTTGATTGTGCCCTGGTATGTGATGGTGGTTATTACTAACACAAAGCATTGGATTAGCCGATCCAGTGTATTAAATAGAACTTCACTGCCGATTAAACCTAGTAAATCGGTTAAGAAGCTCACGGAAGTATATTTAAGTAACTCTTGATGGCAATTCAGGGGATAGTTTCGGTTGGCGGTCTTAGTATACGGCAGTTTCCTTCTGGAGTGATCCTCACCTAAGTTCACCTGGGACGCGATTGCGGTGTTTGGTAGAGCCTAGATTTTGTATAACCCGTGCATATTCATCCTTCCTATTGCCTGAACCCTTGTTAATGCTAATGCCACTATGATGGCTACCTTCTCCGGCATTTAGTTGGGAACAGTGTCATGGTTGTTATTCTGAACATTCGGCCCGGACCCCTACTAGTGGTTGAAGCGAGACAAAAGAAAAACGCCACAAAATACACTTTTCGGGACAACAGCATACGGCAGCATGTCCGCCATTACAACTCCCTTGGTAAGATCCATGGATGACGTCCTAGCAAGCCCGCTCCCGAACGCGGCTATTTCCCATGCATTGTCTCCTTTCCCTGTGAGTTGGATACAGTATTCATTTACCTTGTACCTCCTCTCCGTTGGCTTTCGATGTTATATTATTCCTCGAGTTCTAGTCCCTCGTTTACCCCTTTCACTGCGCCTCGCCCTCCCCCTTTGTTTTATTTTTCTTTCTTTGGTTCTCATGAAAAGAATCTTCGACGATGCCCGCGGCCACGCCCGAACAAGACCGGCAAGGTCTCCTCGTGCCCGACTGGTGGACAAGAGAACCTATGAGCGAAGATGATATGAACGTCTGCAGTCTTTTCTTTGGCTTTGCGATATGCACCGCAATATTTGCAGCATGGAAGGCTGGGCAACAGTCCACCTTCTCATGGAGGCGATCCGGCAGAGTCACGATATACCTTGCCATGCTTTGGCTGGAGTGGATTGCGAGCGTTGTCTTAGCAGTTATTTCGTGGATGTTTCAGCGCGGCTATATCATGGCGACCTTTTGGTTCTTTTTCGCAGTTGGTATGGCAAAGTGGCAGTATCAGACTTTGGGCGTTATCCACCGACTGATATCGTTTACAGCAATTTTCTGGGCGCTACAGATTCAATTTCTGCTCCAAATCATCATTAATCGAATCTCCCTTTTGATCGTAACCCCGGGGCGTACGACGCTGATCAAATGGACAGTTGCTGGGATCATCACTCTAATCAATATCAGCGTTTTCTGTATATGGATTCCTGCAAGACTGCAGATTAACGAGACCTATATCCATCTCAATGCGGTGTGGAACCGCATCGAAAAGATTATATTCGCACTTGTCGATTGTTGTCTCAACTTCTACTTTATGTACCTTGTCAGAGCGGAGCTCATTAACAATGGTCTCACAACATATATCGCACTTTATAGGGTTAACCTGGTCATGGTTGCCCTGTCGATCTCGCTAGACGTAATGATATAAGATGTCCCAAATCCAAATCTCAGTCCACTGACAATAAGAGCATAGGTCATACTCGTCGGTCTCATGTCCCTTCCCAACACCCTGGTCTACGTCCAGTTCTATCCCGTGGCGTCCTTGATAAAACTCATTATCGAGATAAGCATGGCGGAACTAGTCACGAAGGTCGTTAGAGTGACAAATCCTCGCGCAAATCCGGATGATTCCACGCCTAAGGGAACAAGCCGCAGCCACAAGACAGGAAACAACAAGCTGTCGCACTTCCTGGTGACAGGCCGAGACAACATTTTCCGCAGTGGCAACCACAATGCTCAGGTGACGGTGGGCAGAGGGGCAGATATGGAAATGGATGGGATCCAGAAGACTGTTGAGACGCGAGTCGTTATTCAAGGCGGCAACAAAGATGATCGGCACTGGCTGAGTGAAAGCAGAAGTAGCTCGACGCGGAAGCTGAATGAGCCATTCGAGGTCTATTAAACATGGTCAACAGCCGGCTTTGAGGGGACGGGTAAAAGGCGAGAGGGGGCGGTGGGCGGAGAAAGGACGGCATCGTGCGGAATAGGACGACCGGTTCCGTTTTGCTCTACGGTTGTCCGGGTAGCCGTATACGGAAGCCGAAATGGAGAGTTCGGCGCTTTGGAGGACGTCAGGGTGGCTGGAGATGGCAGGCTCGAGAATTCAGTGATGGGATGCATCAGCAAAAACTGCATGCCGCATGTTCGATATTTATACATAGTTTTTCTATGCGTAGATTTGCGCTGCAAGGGACACCATCGCACATACGATCCACAGACGTTCTTCCATACTGATGAGATCCATAGAATCGTGACCTGGACCAACTTACCTCGCCCTGATCAGGTTGATTCCTGCGCAGATAAGCCCTATGATGCTCCACGGTAGTCTGTGAGCTGTGCCACTGTCTCGCAATGGAATCGATATTTTTGAATGCCTTAACTTATCTCGATTACGAGGACATCGCTATTCCAGCCGATGACTGCCAGAACACGCTTTCCTATATTAGAAATCCCGCAAGCATCGTACGAATATCCCTCTCGGCGCAGTGCTAGCTTATAGCCGTCCAGTTAAGAGATAAGCAGCTAGCCTTACATGGATGCATGTTGATGTTACTGACATCGCCATCGCGTGGTTCACCCGGAGACATATTATGCGGCTGCCTTTATTTCCTTGATCTGCAGTGGATGGGAGTGCCGCGCGGTTGCGGGCGGAAAGTATGGTAATAACGTTCAAGGGACGGCGGCGAGGCAGATCTGGCGGCGAATTACGGACACGGGGGGACCAGTTCACCACGGGTGGGGCACCTTTGGGCGCGAATGAGCTGAGTTGCTCTCGACATCCCCAAAGTAGCGGTGGAGAGGGTATATTTGACTCTATTCCGTTTGATCTCGATTGAAGGAAACAATGAGAACATCGCAAACCAGATCTATAGGGTACCACAGGCCTCTAAGAAGCACCTTATCTCACCTAGAGCTAAGCATCGCGAACGACACAGGCATACTTACTAATGTGAACCCTCCAAAGCGGTATTAGTCAGGTCTGTGGAAGCCAGGCACCGAATCAGGTCAATTATGCCGACACACGGAGGCCAGGATGTGCCTTCTATCGTAGTAGACACCCTGGTGGTGGGCAAAACAATTTCGATAGTGTCCCCGCCCGCAGCTCACCATTGACACCACCTTATCATTTATTTTGCCCACCACCTTGAAACCGTACCTTCGATACCGCAGGGCCGGGGTACACATGCAGGGGGCGATGGACCTGTGACATAATGACCAGAATGCGTGGTAAGTTCCCACTTACGGTAACCTACAGCGCATAACCTGCCGCCTAGCATGTACATGCGGAGCTGTTTGTGATCCACCGCACCGTACCGGCGATAAGCGGGTCGACGTGATTCGGCAAGAGCGGCAGTGGTTTGTTGGCACCCTTGTGGGGAACCCGGGCCCTCTGTGCCTTGCATCGTGCAGAGTGATTGGGTGCGCGCGGGGGTGATGGTGCGCCCAGCAGCGTGATAATAAGCCTGCCAACGCCACAGCAAGTACAAAGTTAGACATACAGTAGCCTAGGCAGGACGAGAAGACCAGCCACGCACATGGCAAGGAAGGGCTAAGCGCGAGGAAGACGATTGGGCACATGGGATGACCTTGAGACCGCAGCTTGCCCCCAAAACCAGGAACGCAATCCTTGTGCTTGGGCCAGCACTGAAATCAACCAGACATAGTTGGCAGATCGGACAGGACTTAACTTTTTTTTGTCCTGGGCTGCCGACCTTGCGGCCCTGAAACAGGGCTGAAGCGAGGGATGGCCGACCAGCTAACTGGCCGATTGACTACGATCTCCTTCTTGTGTGTCGGTCCCGACGTTGTTGTACGCCGGTATCTCTGTCCGGAGGCTTCGGCGACTGGATATAACGGTTGTTGCGGTCGCAATCAACTCATCTCACCAACTAAAATCTCAACTGGCCGCGCGGACTACTCACCATCTGATCTCAGCCCAGAGCGCAATGCATTTCAGCCAGTAAGTGCAAGGCCATGGACAGACACGCGTAAGCGAAAGGATTCGTAAGCGAGATGTCAGCTTTTTAATATACGATAGAGTCGATGACATAGCGAACAGTCCTATCAGGCTTTATCGATAAGTTATACGGATTTGACTCCTGACGGACCAGAGATCGATCATAGCGGGGGAGGGGCTACGTTAGCTGAATCGCGCCTTGGCCTGATTGACTTCTAAGGTGGCTCAGATTTTTATGACGCTGCGCGGGTTGATTGGTTAACTCTGCTCAGTGGGTTTTGTCTTGCATGACTTGCGACGAAGATGAAAGTTGTAAATGAAAAGTTGAATCATGGGATTTAATCCGCGACCGCCATGACTGGTGTCGGCAGGTGAGGATGGTGTTGCAACTTGCGGCTTTCTTTGGCTCGATAAGCTGTTGAGGAGTCGCCATTATTCGGTGTACCTCTCGCAGTGCAGAGGAACACGTGTTGTTGACAAGGCGGGCGTAGGGTCCGGTCCATTGGATGTGACTACCAAGCAACTGAGGATCTCTGGCACAGGAACACGTAAGAGATCATCAGGTACACGAACCACGATATCGGGACCCACGACAATCGTATCGTATGCGAGGAGTGCTACGTTGCTCCCTTGATTGTTGTGCCTGTTTCAGAATGGAAGAAGAGCCCAGTTCTGAAAAGAGGAAGGAGAAAATGTCGTGTTTCCATGCGAGATATACACTGACCATTGTGTTGGCTTGCTAGGTGCGACTCAAGTGGGCATCTGAAAACAGCGAGCAAAGGAAGTACTGCACAAACCTGGCAGGTATGGACAACGCGAGGAAGAGGAGAGCAAGGTGAGTGGAGAAAGCTAAGAGGAGAAGGGCTGTGATGGTGGTGTCAGCTGGACAACTGGGTGTGCCTTTTTCATGCAAGGTTAAACATCAGCACTGAATACGGCGGGCGAATCTGGACAGGCTAACAAGCCAGGCACCACCTGCATGACGCCCTATCGAATCCTTCGGTATCTGGTACCAATTGCATACTTGGGGCTCTTTACACGGCCTCATGCTCCGGTCAAATATCTTACCGGAAAGGTGCGCTCTGGCAATAGAGGGGAATCCCGGATGACGCTTTGATAGAGGGCGTACAATATGTAGGGATGAAGGGCATGAAAGCGATATGGAACCGAAAAGTGCCGTAACACCCCACGCTTTAGTCATCGCTAATCTTATGTATAGAGATGATGAAGGGACAGTGTTGGGTCTGAGAATGCCAAGCGGCCGTAGATCTTGACTAGAGTGTGGGAAGCCCGCAGCCCCTCGGCGCCTCTTGTTGCAACATCTTGTCGTCGAGTAACAAATCATAGAGGCTAGGGAGATGCGGGCCTAGGACCGCATCTCCTCATAAAGAAAATATGCGACGTATAAAAATAAAAGCATTTCTCGAGTCAGCGCCGGTCGCATTTACCTTTCCACTTGCGAAGGACCAGCGACATTCCCTTGTGAGATCGTCAGAACCTTGGAATCCTTCGACACAGGCATGTGACCACCACGAGCAATGCCCGACTAGAGCACTAGCAGTAACGATAGCTGGACCCTGCCAAGCTGGAGGTCACTTCTAATAAAATATAGGTACTGACGAGTAGAAGTATCAGAGTTGAGCTTGGCGGAAGAGGAGAACGCCCCACTCCCCGCTGCCAAATCCTGGGACGAGATGCATAAGCTTAATAGGGCGTCATGTGGTGGAATAAAGGGACAGCGGCGTAATGGTAATCGAGGGCCATCATTAGGGTCTTATTTTGCGACTAGTCGCACGGCGTCAGAGTATTGTATATAGGCATGTATAGTACTGAGCTAATGTAAGCATGCTTCTGATTGGGCATATGGGCAAAGCTGAGTTGGACAACGCCAACAGCATGGTAGAAGACGGATTCATACTAAGCAAGCGCGTACCTACCTCAAGCCACATACCCGACTTGTAAGAGGGAGCTAGACGATGATGTACATAATGGTGTTGTAGGGATCCCGCACCTTGCTGCTGCCAAGCTGCCTGCCCATAGTACTAGGTAGGCATTCCAAGAGTACCCCTCCCGATGATCCACCACCGAGGAGGATGTGCATGGTCGCTTGCGGGCCGGCTGGGAGGGACATAGGCGCATATCCAGCCTACTCAATATCAACGATGACGCTGACGACGACGATGATGATGACCTTTGGCAGGCAGCCTTGTGGGTCGGGCGTACAGGTGGTTCTGATGAGAGACAGAGCATTCTAGCCCTTGAAACTTTCTAGATCCCTCAGCGTTCAAATTGAAGCACTTTGGGGGCCCTTCCGCTTCGAGGGATTCAGGGGCCCTCGGGAAATAATTCAAATCCATGACGCATATAACGCAAAGCACAACATCATGATGTTCCGGGCAAGTACGCAAGCTAGGGACACGGCCGTCCAGTAGACTAGTCCCGCTCATTGGGCTTTCCCTCTTGTATCACTTACCCCTCCAATGAGCGTTTATAGGTAGGAGGGGGTGAGAGGCATAAGACAGTCGTTAGCCCGATCCAACACCGATTGCATACATATAGCTCTTCCTACTGGTTTCAACAGAGCCTCTTGAAACAAAGGAGCAAATGCCACAATAAGGGAGTTTTTGTCGTTTCGAGGCTGTGCGGAGCCCACCTCGACCATGAGTAATTACCGGTAACTTTTATCCCTTAGCCAACCCGAACTTAACCAAGTCGTAGGCGGAGATAAGTTTTGGACAATCGTTAGTTCCGAAAGCATCCAGGGCCATGGGAATAGCCACAGCGCATACTCTAGAGAGCCCCCTCCTTCCCGACCTTGAAATGACCGCATGTGCATGATGCCCTACATATAATGGCTGCCCTGGGCCCTGGCTGGCTATGCGCTAACTCGGTCCTTGGCCTTTCCAGCCCGGCGGCTTTAATGAACATTGGGGGTGAGTGCCTACGTACTAGACTAGGTAGTATTTTGTATGAAGCGAGAGTTCCTCGTTCATGGCATAATGAAGTGATGAAAAGAAACCATTCCAAGTGTGGCAATATCTTGATTAGACAAGGCCTCTGAACTTGGAATACCTACCCAGTAGTAATAAACTTCCGCAGCGCTGGGAAGAACGTCGTCGCGATTGGGGTTTTCCTCTCTTTGATCCGTATATACAGTAACACTCTGCTTGATCACCTGCCGAAAAGGCAACTGTCTTGCCAACTATAGACACATCCACATAATTGTCCCAAGACATGAGTAACGCCTACCTAGTAGACTGCAGGAACAGTTAGTTCACTTTGAAAGCTGATCCACAAAGAAGGTTGTCGGTGTCTTTTACATTGGCCTACGGGAAGCTTCTTCATATTCACTTTATTAGCTACCTCGTAGCCGCCCCTCGCATACATACATGGGCATATCTGACATGGGAGTAGTGCGGTAGGTTGTGAGCTAAGTACCTGCCTAGCGCTAATTCCCCTGCCTTCCTCTCCTTCCTTACTAGATCGCATCCGTTAGCTGCAGCTAGGGCGCATCACATCCACCAACTACAACAACCACAGCGCCAACACTATACGATGGCAACAACTCTGCGGACTATTAACCAGCCAACCGGCCCACTCTATTTTCCAGCCATTGCCGCCTTGTCGACGAACCATCAAGAACTCATGCCTCGGTACGCCGTGGCTAATGCCATGCTGAGCGAGGTTCTGGGGTATGTAGTGCGCAGGCAACCAGACCTTATGAACTCTGCTGCACACAGTTCCGAATTTCAAGTTGCTAGTGCTGAAATCACAGAGGTCTTAGAGCATAGGTAAGTAAGATACACGAATTTTCCCCAATGTGGGCAATATCAGGTCACGAAACACCGGATCTTGAATCAGGGAAGCTTGTATAGAAGAAGTAGGTTGATACTCGGTTCATACCCGCCAAGGACCGAGCGGACCTGGTAGCCTTAACCTACAGTAGAAGTCGTGGCCCGCCGGTCCCTGTCAGTATGATTGTTCACAATCCCAGGTACAGACAGATATTATGTACCCCTCGTGGCAGGCAATAACATGTGCACGGCTCTCGGATTTCAGGGAATCCGCCGTCTTTCTCTCAGTCATCAATCAAACATTTCCAAGATTCTGAGTAACCGCCCACCCCATCACCCAGATCCCGTCGGATACAAATCCAAGAATCCCGTAAGTGGCCTCGTGTATTGCTACTGCTTTCCCCAAGATACGGACCAGCTCTATGTAGCCCACAACTACTACCCTCTGCTTCGGGTTCTGTCTCCAACCCTCGCCACATCAACCCCACCACTCCATACTACAACATACCCACTATCACCATCGCAAGAGTCAAAAGAGTCTTTCAAATTGGGCGACATTAGTCATAGCACCATCAGCTCCTATTAACAGAGCTTTATTTCGATGGCTCCCTGACCTTCATTTGATATGCAGCATTTCCGCCCTTCGCCTTCGCGCAACATTGAAATCTGGTCTACCTCTCTGGACGTTGCCTATAGCCGGCATTCTAAAAAAAGGGTACTTCTTAAGCTTCCTTCGGCGTATTATTTTTAACATACGTATTATATCAGGTAATCCGGTTATTACCATCTTGCATTGTTCACATTCGGCTCGCGCTTCTAGATTCAGCCTCCTTCGGGGGTGGACTTGGCTCACATCTCACTTGCAGGCCACGGGCGTTGCCCCTCACCCGGCAACTTCTTTATTGTCATCTCGATTTGGGCAAATAAACCCGACCTGAAGGCACATTACGCCCATTAGCATCGCAGTGGACCTATTACCAAGGGGCACTCAATCACATAACATAACACAAAGTCTACGGATTACTACAAGCTTGAGTAACGCCGGGACAACGCAGGACAGGATCCATCCCGGCCAGGCACCGCTTCGCTTGTTTCTCTACTCCGCTTCAGACACATTAGTTCGTGTCCCGCTTGCAAAAATCCGCATTTCATCTCATATCACCGCGCGCAGGTGTACAGGTAGCGACTACGACATTTAAGAAAGCCCATCAGCAAGCAGTCATTTCATTCGTGACACCTGCTTGTCCCTGTTTTCCCTCTCTCTTCAGCCGCTCTTCCGTCCGTGCGTGCGCAGCAGACCTGATAAGTTCCGAATCCCCACCACTTACTTGCCGGGTCTGTTTCGAGGCACTGTTCCCACCATCGCCAATAATAAACAGTCCACCTTCTCTAAGAGTCGGACACAGAGAACCGGAGGCGTGAAACAAAGTCTTCGGATGATTTGAGACGGTTTCTCCCGCTATTCCTCCTCTTTTCTTTTCCCCCTCTTCGTCCTTCCCCCTTTTTACCTACCTTCCCGCCTCCGCCATTCGTTCCGTCTCAGAAGTTTCCCTGCGCTCCCACTGCTAGCCCCCCACTATCGGAAACATAGAACTGGTTGGCCACAGACGAGGCTATCTATACATAACCAGACATTCTCCGGGCTTCCACACCGCTGCCGACGACTGTCGACTCCCCGGACCTAGGCCGACCCTGAGGTATCATATTATGGCTGCAGCCTTTCGGCCTGTAAACACTCCGGTGGCAATCGAAGCGAAGAGAGACGAGATGATGGCGCCATCACCGACTACTCCGACCCCGTCGAACTCTACCTTTGGTCAGCGGCCGTTACCGACCTCTCCGTTCCCGCAGGCTGTCCAGATTCCCGAGAAGATCGACGAGAGGCGAACGCCAAAACGGGAGAATTCGCAGCATTCGAGAAAGTCTAGGGGAGACTCCGAAGACGTAGATATGGACGAATCGGATGGTGAAGGCCAAGGAGACGACGGCGCAGGTTCGGATGACGAGAGCGTAAACGCGGATGGATCAAGATCAAATAAGAAGAAAAAGTCGCAACGCTTCTACTGCACCGACTACCCACCATGCAATCTCAGCTTCACGAGAAGCGAGCATCTTGCGCGACATATCCGGTACATATCTCATTTCCCTTAGCGGGAGTTGCTCCTAGGACTCATGTTGACGCCTGGACAGGAAACACACGGGCGAGAGGCCGTTTCAATGTCATTGTGCCAGGCGATTCTCTCGACTGGACAATCTACGACAGCATGCGCAGACGGTTCATGTGAACGAAGACATCCCGATCGACTCGCTCGCTGCCACGGGGACCAGGTTTCAAAGACAGATCCGAACTGACCGGGTACGCCAACCGGGTAGAGCTCGCGCCGCGACGGCGGGCAGCATGGGGGCTCCGGCTAGAGGGCACGCTAAATCGCTATCCACGTCGAGTATCAGCTCGGTAAGTTCTACTTTCAGCGCTCGCGATGACGCGCGGCGGCGTCCGGCTCCCCTCGTCATGGCCGATCCGCGCTCGAGGCTTTCCGTAGAATCGTACCACAGTCCTAGTGAAGGCGCATACGCATACCGGCCTGTATCTCCCAGCGAATTCAGCACGCCCACTTCCGCTACCTTCTCTACGGGTCAGAGCAGTCCTCGATGGGGCTCGGGCATTGCTTCGCCGACGTCTTCCCATTCGAGGTCCCAGAGCTTGTACGCCGCTAATAGGGCACCCGCCCGCCGACTTAGTGTGCCATCTGGCGGAATTCCCTTCCAGTTCGTCCATGGGAACAGCCTCGGATCGTCCCAATTCGGCCCAGCTAACAGTTCCAACCCGGGTGCATACTCTCCCGTCGGCAGTGCCCTGGCTTCTCCTACGTCTTCAGTATTCTCGCGCCGGGAATCGGCTGCTGCGACGGCTGATGATGCGTGGAGGCGGCGCACTTGGCATCCCGATTCAAGCAACCTGGGCGGAGGCAATCCTAGCAGTCGCTTGAGTAACGTTTACACCCCCTCGCAATTCCAGAGCCCAGTTGGCGGGGCACATCCTCTTGCGAACCCCCCACCTCAGCAGGGTACCGCAGTGAGGTTACCGGGCATAGAGTCATTCGATCCTCTACCCCGTCGCCCTGCAACACCTCCGAGACGGAACCCCTCTCCCATGATGGTAGATGCCGAGGCGGCGCATCCGCCCGCACTGCTGCCCGCAGCCGAGGCGAGCGCTGACCATAGACGTACTAGACCCGCCTGGGATATGAGCCTGCATCGAGGGTTGACGCGATTAGATATTACATCGAACACGACTCCTCCGCGGGATGACGCTAGTGCTTGGGCACAGGAGGCAAACCGAGCGGTTGAAGCACAGGCTGAGCGAGTCCGACTCAACCCGCCGACGGTCCGCTTTAACGATCCTGTGGTGGTTGATAACGGAGCGGCCAGGCCCAACAGCCCAGCCAGGGCATTCCACCAACATACAATGTCTGCACCAACAATTAATAGACCCAGGGACGCGAAAAGGCACGGATGGTATCATGGTCCCCTCACTGTGCATGCCGATGCGCCTCCCCAGAAGATGGCTCGGGTAGATCGCATGGTGCATCCTAACATAAGCCAATTCCCCGGCTTTCCGGCAAAGGACGCGCCTCCGCCACCACAACCTAGCAGCACGGAGAACCCCGAAGATAGGAATAGCAATATGCTCCGCTTGCAAGCGCTTGTGGCTGTCGCTACCAGCGAGGGCAATGCGACCAAAGCGTATTAAGGAATACGATCTGCTGCCGGTGGTGTTCTGACCAAGCCCTCCTGCGGCGAAAGGGAGAGCCATCGCTGTTGACGAATTATACTATTTCCTTACCCTCTGGGCTGATTGCATATGCATCTTTATACTGGAGCAGAATTATTTTACGGACGGCGCAACATTCCGGCGTGGAAGGGGGGTGGTTCATCGGATTATTTCAACCGTTTCGAAATTTCACTCTTTCACTCCTTCGTTTGAACATTCCTTAACTCATGTCATGACGGCTACCTGGGGCGAATGTTTCATTATAGGGGGGCTTTGCATTGCTTTTCTCTTTCGGGTATTGGCTGGTCGTTCCGGTTTTTAGCGTCGCTTAGATGTTTACACTGTTTCTTGTTGACCCTTTGGTTTTCTGGGGGGTTCCATTCCTCCTAGCTAATGACTGATGACATGACTAAAGATACCCAGTCATTTTGAGATGAAGGGTGATAGCACGAGGAACGTTAAGAGACGACTAGGGGAACTTAATGGGCTATTCCTTCATCCCCCAACCCCTGCCACGCAGCCCGTGCGAGCTTTCGGTGGGACTCCGCTCGACGCGGGCTGTTCGGCAAGGGGAGGGGCGCGAGGACCTTGAACTAGGACAGGCAAGGGCTCGGTGGGCGGGGTTTGGCGGCGGTTGATGGTTGGAACGGCGGGACGGAACCGGAGGGTGGACTTGTGCTTTGGCTACGTCTTGATGGTTTTCGGGGTTTTGGCCGTGATCGCTGCTGGAATTGATACCCTGATCCTTACTCTACTTATTTTACTTGTGTTTTACACGACAATGCTGGCTGCAGTCCCCACCAGGTCTAGTGTCGCTCCTCCTGTCTATCCTCTCGGCTAGTGGTGGGGTCTTGAAAGAGATAATTCGAGGCACCGATAGATGGGGAAGGGACGTCTTGCTCACGCCGCTAACCTGGCGCAATCCTCTGCCTATCCGTGCCCCTTCGCCACCTACCCTAGCCCTTACCCTTCTCTCCTGCCTATGAATATAATAAATACCCTCGCCTCCCCGTCCGGGGGAGGCGCGGGCCTAATAATCGGCAAGAAGTGGATGGGATACTTTGTGAGCGGTGGGCGGTAGATTGGGAACCGATTGGCGTCTGCTCACCACGCACTTTCGTGGGGCCGCCCTTTCTTCGTTTCTAGCCTGCCATGTCTGTGCCGTTTCAGGACGCTGATTGCCCGCCGCTTAATTCGGGAGTAGGGCAACTTGATGGTAGGCGTATGACAAGGGTCGGGTTAAGGGGTGAAATGGGCGGATAGGGTGCGGATGGACGGACGGACGGACGGGAGGGGATGGTATAGGGTAAGGATGGGATGGAATGGGATGGGATTGGATGGGATACGGACAGAAGGGGTTTACGACTGTGGTTCTGCGTTCACAAGTATGGGCATGTAAAGGAAACGGGTTGTAATATCTGTTGATTCTTAAGGCTCGGTCACATAGGTAGCCGTTGGAAGGCTTTACAACGTTAAGTTGCGCAGTAGGTAGCCGCACATGGTGTGAATGGGGGTCTAGCCCACGTAGCCGTTGCCCTAACGTAGGCAACACGGCTGAAACACTACTTACCAAGTCATACCACGTATATATCCCAACAATATATGTCATATGGATAGAGTAGGTCGTTCCCCGTGCTGCTACGGTTTCTATGGGGCTCTGTGCTGCGTATATGGGCACTAGCTAGGGAAGTACTTAGAGCATCTAAGGAGAGGAGGGAGGTTTATATGAGTTGATAGGGGCGGGGATGCAGTTATGGCCATGAATAGGAGCGTTTTCGGTGAATGGAGGCGCTGTTTTGCTGGTAGAGAACAGTACTATTAACGGGAAGCGATATTGTCTACTGGTACAAGGAGGGCGTGGGTTGATAGGGGCCCGCCGAGCATGGCTACTGTTTGCACACCTATGATACGTGGCATGCGCTATACAAAGACTCCGATGTTGTTCGATATTACCAACGTTAGACGAGGCGTGGAAGACTGCTCGTATACCGAAGGTAGGAATAATGATACGAGTGGTCCTGGCGGCTCCCTCCCCTAGGTACAATTAACTATAAGACGCCGTGTTTATGTGTAATAGCTAGACACGCTTCAGCCGAGCACGACATATTTTACAATGTTCCGGGCCTGGACTACCTGCCTAACGAAAGTGCCTATATTATCTGGCTGGCTGGAAAGCGTGAAGCAATTATCGGACATGCCACCTCGGAAAAAGAGTTAAACCGGCTTACCGTGTACCTATGTGTGATGGCAAACTTTGGTAATCCAGTTCCAGACCCAGCTACATAGATGTGTTCCAATTATAGTTTATCAATATAATCAACCCCCCTTCCCCGTGCACCCCTTTACAGACACTATACCACACCTATCCCCACGTTTCGCCCCGATGGACTAGGGTAATGGCATGCCACATAGGGAACCGCAAATCTCCAATTAATATATAACCTATAATACGCTACACACATTCTCGTAAAAAGTCGCAGGACATCCCCCGATGAGTTGATATGTTAAGCCTTGTCATAAACCCCTTTAGGCAAATGGACATTTTAGCATTTCTGGGACAGTGATCACCAAGACGAAGCCCGCTAAAACACAGCACCGAAACATCCAGGGGAAGCTTCGAGGAGCTATATCATTATACGATACTAATATATATACAAACCAAGCGGAAGAAGGGGAAACCCAAAGTGCCCCCTTCTTAGCGATTTCTATGTACAAGAAGCAATGCCCAGGCCCGAGTGAACGCCATCCAACCGCCCATGTAAGGGAAGACGCCCGTCGTACCGCATAAAGACCGACCAAGAACATCCTACCCCGCTGGAAAGAACAAGCCCTTTCTTGCTTACATTTAGACGTCCAACATGCTGCGGACCTGCTGCGGCGGGCCAGTAGCAGAGAGGCCGCTGCCGGTACTGCCGTTGCTGCGGCTCCTCTCGCTCGTGCCAGGCCACTGCCGCGTCTCCGCTGTCTCGTCCTGGGAGGTTCGGCCCCTATCATCACCAGCAAGTGGGGTTACGCTGCTGGGGAAGAGCAGACCGGAAGCCGCTTGCACGATCCGTTCCTCTTTCCTTTGACCAGGTGTCCCGGTATAGGGTGTATAAGGCGGTGGTGGGGCGCCGCGAGCGCGGATGCTGCTTGCGGCACTGTTTGCCCTCCGCAGCTCGTTCATCTCGATGGCGGCTCCGCTGCGCCCGGGCCCCGTCTGACCCTCCTGGACTTGCGCGGCTCTCTGCTCGGCGAGCGCTTCGACATGTCTCGCCGTCGGTCGCCCGCCGCCGACCTCCCGCACGTTACGCAGCACCTGGTCGGCCATGTTGTCGGGTGGAAGCTGGCCGTTGACGCGCCGCCACCAGGCCGGCTTTTTGGTGATGCCAAGCTGACGATTGGCTTCCTCGCCTCTTAGTCGCCTTTGCCGTATCAATTCACGATCCTCGTTGGGGCGCATGAAACCGTCGATGATCTGGATGATTAGGATCAGAAGGGCCGGGGTGTATCCTCCGAGGTACATGGCGACGTAGTCGGTGTCTTCGGCGTTGAGCGGCGAGAGGCGGAAACGGAACGAACACAGGATCTGGTAGGCTACGAGGGCGAGCAAGAGCGGAATCTCCAAGGCGAAACGGAAAGGAATGTATCTGAGGAAGCCGATGGTCCTGTTGAACCAGCCACGGTTGCGTGGTTCGTAATGTCGGATGGAATGCCATATCGAGACGATGATGGTACACCAGCAGATGACGAGCATGAAGGCAGCTGCCTTGAAGCGTCCATCGGTAGCGGTGGGTTCTGCCTGCTCGATCGTTTGTTGCGGGGACCGCTGGCGGATGATGGGTTCCCAGTTTCGGGGGATAACCATGAAGAAGTTCTATACAGCCGAGCTATGTCAGCGCTTGATGGGGACGGAAAGGGGGCTGTCAGGGAGGTCACACGCACCATCCACAGCCAGAAGTAGAAGAAGAGAGGAATCCAGAACTCGAACATCCACCTCCTATCCGTATCGTGCAGAACAAATGGGTTGGGGTCGATGAACTGCCTCTCCATCCAGCTTCCCCAGTGTCGCACAGCTTCCCAGACCAAGGCGGTGGTGCCCATCTGCATGAGGAACCAGAAGAAGACGTTGATGACGATTGGGAGATCCTGAATGTAGTAACGGTCGACGTCGACACCAAAGAAGAGACCGATGATAGCGGTGGCGCAAACGAAACAACCCCAGTACCACTGCCATCTTCTCCCGATGGGATAGAACCTCTTTTCCACGGGCAGGTATAGCTTCCCATGTCTCGCAAGATTGACTAATATCAAGACGAGGCATATGCCAAAGGCGGCGGCGTAGCCAACTCCGATGGCGGACCGAGTGCCGATAGGCTTCATGGGAGTATAGCACGAAGTGGCGTTGATGAAAGTGCCATTCTCGAGGACGCCACCGGGGGTGAAGGGGAGGTCGGTCATGAAGCACCAGGAGTTATTGGATAGAGTGCCATTGGAAAAGAGCGTGTAGTTCCAATATTCCAGTGTCGTTAGGTTAAGGTGCTGACCATTGAGAATAACATCGGAGGAATTGGCACCGCCCGGGAAGGGGAGAACGTCGCGCAGGTTGAGGACGGACATGATGCCGAACTGCAGCGCAAGGACTCTTCAGATTTATCTACGAGACCGCATTGGGCGGGGGAGGAGTGTTGAAGATGGCAAGCTAAGGTTATTATGATGAGAACGGGGGAATGATTTCTGAACCGAAGCTCCCGCGCGCCCGCGAACGGATTGGTGCTTAATCCCGCCGAATCGATAGGGACTTGATTAGTCTAAAGGGCTTTCAATGTGGGGTCCCAAAACTCCCAAAATTCACAGGGGTATTCTTTGTTAGTTACCTCGACCGTCCGACAAGATTCCCATAAACAGCTAGTATGTATACTCCCATGCTTTTTGTATGCAAAATTACCTCCATCACTTCCTTTGCTGGTTCCCATCACTCTCAAACTCAGCGCTTCATGCTATCCCACTCGTTAAAGGAGTTCGGGAGCTTCAGTTAACGGCAACTTTTGGCAAAGGCGTTATCTCTTAATATATTGAAGCTGGGCTTTTCAGTCCATATTGGAATTACGAAAAGGTCTTATTTAACTCAAATATAGCTATTAACAGGTTAATAAAACGGCTTTCCGGGTTATGGTGATAACGACTTACAGATATGTACAAATAGGTAGATTTCCACCTAAATTCTATGTAAGTCTACATACTAGCCTGTAAGGGAAACCAGTGGAGCGGGTGGAGGTAACTAACAAAGAATACCTACCCCTGCGAGTTTGTATCTGCGGCAATTATTAAGCTATTAGGTTGATATGTACTAGTAGGGGTGTATGGTCGAGTCGACGTCATCGCGTAGCTACCTCAGGTACTGTAGCTTGTCGCTATGAGCAATTCGGATCTTGTCAGTTAGAGGGGTTATTCGAATAAACCAGTATTTGTAGGTACATCATAGCGGGTGGAATGCTGATATCAGCATTTGTTGTTACATCACTTTGTGTTACGTCCTTCGCTTTTCTTCCTTTGCCCTTTACCCAGCCACGTTCAAAGGGCCAACTGCCCTGGAACTGCTGTATGATGGAGGAGCCTCTTATGGGTATTTCCCCACGGCCATTGGGTTCCGGGGCGAGCACGAGGCCGACGATTCCGTCGTTCAAATGCTTCAGTCTTCCAAGGCATCAGTCTTCCAAGGACATCTCGTCGCAACGGCGTTACTTTGACTACCCGGGCCACAAGGGAAGGTCCTTGAGCAAACATTGCCGTCACCGGAACTAAACCGTCCGGAGGCAGGAACCAATCACTTTCAAGAATGCCGGAATGCCGTTGCCGACAGCTCTCTTGGCACTTTCTCCCCAGGAGACCCTTTGAATCCAGATCATGCGGCAGTTGCAGGGGGCTGTTAAGCAGTTGGCTCTAGAGCTAACGGGGCTTGGCGACAGGGGCTCCGCGGCTAGGAGGACACTGAGTCCCTCCCCCAAACTTCAGGCGCAAAATACAGATTCGAACACTCTTGGAATCATCTGAAAATTCTCTGTCTCTTCTTCTGAATGCTGTCTCTCCTGTTGTTGTTGTTGCTATCCGTCAATCGATGCGACGAAAGGTAGGCGGAGCACTCTGGCCATGCTGTCCATAAGTTGGGCTTCGGCGCTACTTTTCGCTGCGCTGCCGGTTGCCTCTTCTACTCCTCCTAGTAGCGGATCCGGCTGTCCAAACTATGGCTCCTATTCCATGGCTCGCAACGAGCCGCTCTCGTCTGGTGCCTACAGACTCGCCTACCAGCGCCCGAGTCCCGAATGCCGAACCTTCAACTCGTCCGGGGTCGAGGATGCGATCAAGCGGATGAGAGACGAGATCTATGACCCCGACCTGTTTCGACTATTCGAAAACACCTTTCCAAATACACTCGATACGGCTGTGAAGTGGCGGGGATTCGCAGCCAATAACTCAGACGAGGAACTGGCCTTCATCATAACGGGCGATATCAATGCGATGTGGATACGGGACTCGGCGAACCAGATAGCCCCTTACAAGACCGTGTTGAAAAAAAAGACCGACGATATCGCTTCCATCTTCAGAGGCGTAATCAACCTCCAGGCCCGGTATCTTATTATTTCGCCGTATTGCAATGCCTTCCACCCGCCCCCGGAGTCAGGCATGCGTCCCACCATCAACGGGGCCCTGTATTCTGTCACGCCACCGTACGACAAGAAAATCGTGTTCACCTGTAACTTCGAACTCGATGACTTTGGCGGTTTCTTGCAGTTGTCGCATGACTACTATACCCGGACGGGGGACCTCGATTTTTTTGGCAAGTTCCAATGGATCAACGCGGTACAGTCTATCCTCAAGACGTCGAGGGACATGCAGAAACCCACGTACGCCGAGGACGGCTCCTGGAACGCGCCGTCGTACACGTTCCAGTCACAGACGATGACATCGTCGGGGACGCTGGCGAACAACGGCATCGGCAACCCCGTGAACTACACGGGAATGGTGCAGTCGCCGTTCCGCCCCAGCGACGACTCGGCCCTCTACAACTTCCAGATCCCCGCCAACATGATGCTCTCGCGGTACCTGGCGTCGACGGCGGAGATCATGAATAAACTTCCGAACAAGGGGGCTGCCGGCCTTGCCCAGGAGATGCGGGACATGGCGGCGGAGATCCGGGACGCGATATCGCGGTGGGGCATTGTGCGGGGGCCCGCGGGCGACCGCATCTTCGCGTACGAGGTGGACGGGTTCGGCGGCGTCAATCTCATGGACGACGCCAACGTGCCGTCACTGCTGTCGGCGCCGCTGCTCGGGTATCTGGGGCTAGACGACCCCGTGTACCGCAACACGCGGCGCTTCGTGCTCGGCCGCACCAACCCCTGGTGGTGCGCGGGCCCCGTCATATCAGCCGTCGGCTCGCCCCACGTGCGACCCGGCGCCGCCTGGCCCATGTCCGCCATCGTGCGTGCGCTGACCTCGGACGCCGACGCAGAGATCGCGACGGCGGTCCGCGAGGTGCTGGCCAGTACCGACGGGCTCGGGCTCATTCACGAGAGCGTCGATAGTTTTGACGCCAGCCGGTGGACGAGGCAGTGGTAAGTTAGTCCTGGCTTCCATTCTTAGCGCACGCGGCACCTATTTTAAGCTAGGAAGGCGCCGGCCGGCTGTATTGGTGGAGCCGGTGATGCTGACTGACACGTGTGCGTACAGGTTCACTTGGGCAAACGGCCTGTTCGGTCAGCTTATTTTGGATCTCGCGGAGAGGAAGCCGCATTTTTTGAAGGAGAGCTTTCAGCCTTTTCTGATACCTAAGTCGTAATACCCAATTTCATATGCCTTTTTCCGTGGTCGTTCCTGAGATTTTCGATGGTGTTACTATGATACCGTATAAGAAATTGGGTTGCGAGAGTAGGTGAGGCTGTCCTAGAAGGATTTGTATGGGAAAACGAATAGGGGAGACTCAAGTTGTGTCGCAGAAGTATCATTGATGATTCTAATAAATCTACTAAAAATCCAACAACAGCTAGGAAATCCAGGGCTATACATATACACGAATAATGGCTTATCAAGCTTTATCATTCCATTATTAGTCCATCATTAATCAGTTAAAAATGGAAAGGATGAAGGATTTTGCTTGGCCACCGGATATAGGGGTAGATCCACTTTTCCGGAGCTTGTGCCCCGCATTCCCAGATACCGCGGCCACTGCTGGTTGCCTACTAATGTTGGCCGTTATGGTTGGAATTTACCAGTATGTATTGAAGCTAGGCAAGGCCGTCTTAAACGGCTGCTCTTATTTTAATGGGCTTGCCGTCTTATTAACCACTCGCGCGACCACCTAACAGCAATCGAACTGTCAACAGCGATGGTTCTGAGAGCCGGCGTCACCCGGGGCAGGCGATATTGAAACGTGCTGGGACACTTATTCAAGCAACTTGGCTCAGACAACTATCGACAGGTCACGTACTAGGTGCAGTCACAGATCTTCATCGTATAGAAGCCATTGTATAGCCTGTCAGTAATATCACAACGGAGACTCTCAACCCGTCCATCACCCCGGATTAAGCCGCCCTTCGCTACACTACGCTCCCCTCTAAGCTGGAGACGTAGGTAGGCGATGAGGACAGCGGAATCTAAAATGCCGCCGCGTTTCTTTCACCTGGCGCCTCCTCAGAACCCCTGCTCCTCGACGATGGCCTGGGCGTTGGCGATGGTCTGCTGCGCGTTGGGGTCCACGAACCCGCACCCGGTCTTGCCGTTCTGGAACTCGGCCCCGATGCCCGAGCAGATGCCGACGGGGTTGCCCGCGGCGTCCTGTGCGCCGCCCGCGCAGCACCCCTCGGCGCAGTCCGCGTCAGAGACACACCCGCCCGTTGTGAACTGCGCGCCTGTGAGGTGGGGGCGTTGGGTTAGCGTGGGTTTCTGCTTTGTCTGGGACCCGGGGCCAGTGGGGGTTGTTGGTTGGTTAAATATGGGTAGGAGTGGTAGGAGTGAGTTTTCGTGATGGCACGTACCTTGACCGTTGCCGACGTTACGGGCGCCAGCGTTGTTCGGGATCAATTGCGCGAACCCTGTAGCGGCGACTGCGATAATGAATCAGTGTATCGTCTTATATGAAGACGGTTGGGGTATGGCATACAAGCGAGAACTGCGGCGATGTAAATGCGAACCATTTTGTCGTGGAGTGAGATTTAAACCTTCAAGGTCGTGTATAATTAACAAGTTACAAGAAGCAAAGACGACACCAGGTCGTAAAAATTGAGAATGGGGGGGTAGGGGTGGAATTCTATGGAAGCTCAGATGAGATGGGATGAACACGGGAATTCCAAAACTCCATGAACTGCCAGCAAGGTCATATTTATATCCATCTCCCTACACATCTCCATTGCTTGAGGCTGTTATGCCTGAGACATAACCCGCTATCGCCAGCTGGCACGAAACCCTCAGGCGAGGCACGAAGCGTCGCAGATCATTGCATGTCGGGATCTGCGTTGTAACACATCGTCCGATCAATACCCAGACGGGCGAAGAGCCGGAACGCGAATCGAAGTTTGCTCGCCGGTGGGGAGTTCTACCGATTGAACGAGCCACTAATTGACGTTAGTTGGTGGAGGATCAGCGCAGCTCATCAGACGGCCGTCGTACCGGCTGTGTGGGCGCCCTGGTCTGAAAGCAGAATGCAATATGAACCGGGGGAGTATTTGGAGGAGCCAAGACGTATTTACGCGTCTGCACGGTTTCAAACTAGAATTCTATGTAGATCGCAAGGTTCGCGGGACGCAAGGACTCTCCTTGACGCTCTTCGAGTGAGGCACAGGGAGTGGCTGATCGAAGACTATTTATTACGCCAAGCAAGCTCAGCGCAATCCATGAAGCTCATTTACCGAACACATAATCATTGCGTTGAGCAATTCCTTGTGTTCGTTTTGGCCCTATGGTGTATGTATAACGCTCCGTCGGCGTAGCGGCCCCGCAAGCTCCACGGCCGGTAGCACACGGTCATACCTACATCAGGTTTCGACGCTGCTATCCGGGTTCCGCCCGGCACGCCGTCGGCCTCTAGTTAGTCGAATTCCTATCCGAGGCCAAGGGCCGTGAAGCCATCACCGCTGCCGCCCCACTCCTACAACCACCATTCCAGCTCTAACCCTCCGAACCTTGCCTGTTTCTCCGTGAACCATAAAGCAGGCTTTACTCGGCTCCATACGGTATCGCGCGTCTCAATACAGCCGTGGCCATTCTTCAATTATGTCAACCATCCAGGCCCGGGCAGTTCTCCGACTCTATCGAGACGATCTCCTTGTAGTCAAACGGTAGCGTCCAGATGAGGTCGAACCTGTCGTCCGGATAGTCTTTGACTCCTTCCGCACCAAGCGTTTTGGCCACGGTCTTCATTTCGCCATGTTGCCAGCTACGGATCTGTGAGCAGGATGTTATGACGCTGAACGGGGTGCAATAACTACCAGATGAGAATGTTGCCGTCCACAGGATAACTGTTAACGAAGTCCGCAACGCACTCGCTGTCGTCGCGGTCGCACGAGATGTCCACAGCCAGACCCAGGTCATCGGCCAGAGGCTTTACCGTGTCGTATGGCCGCTTTCTCTTGCCGTCTACAGGCGGAAAACACGAGTCAAGTTACGTCCCAAAACAGGGTCTGCGGGAGGATGCTCACTCGACTTCGGCGTCTGTGCCATGATATGGGTGATACTATACTCTGACTCTGGGCCGAACACGGTTCTGAGGCACTGGGCGCGCTGCTTCCCTTCTTCGTTCAGGCCGTCGCCGTCCTCTGGCTTCTCGCCATGACGGATCAGGTATACGGTTGGCTTCGCCAAGGCAAGCGAAGCAAGAACGAGTAGCGCGATTGTCCTCATGGTCAAAGCTTTTGCAGTGTACAGACTCGAGCTCCACAGTAGATTGTCCCACGAGCAGAGACATAGATGGACGGTAGGCGCCCAAGCTCGAGATATTATACCGTGAAGACCCATAGGACGTCATGATGACATTGTTCCCCTGGTGGATCAAAGCTCTGCTCATTCTCACGAGATGAACCAATAGAAGGAGAGAAATCCATTGTCTCTCGTAAGGTAACGGACCAGTTAGCTGTTAATGAGAATTTGTTGTGAGTGACGCCTTATGGCCATTCGTAGCATACTCTCCTTAAACTCTTATCAACCCTCATATTTCACGCACGTGCTCGTCGTCACTAGTCATATTCTATGACATAGGATTCTGAAGTTTATACAGTTTTGTCGGAGCGATCCGCTCACGGTGGGTCTCGGGTTGAGGACCCTTTAGGCCACGGCATACACGTGCTGTCGTCTTGAGCCTGATTCGTTTGACGACTGTTGAAACATCCTTCCTACGGCCGCTTACGGAGCGAATTCGCGGAAAGTCGGACGCTAAAGACAAGGAACCTATTGTAGATGCTGGATACGACCAAATGTACGAATAAGGAACGCGTTATAATCGGATTTACTCAGGTTCGAAAGCAAGATAGTTATACATATGTATCTAATCGACTTGGTGCCGGGGATAGATTTGGTTTGGCCCGGGACCAGGCGCAAGTGTCGACGACATTCGCTCAAGCCACTCATGAATACTGGGGGTCGGTAATAGTAAAGAGACGCTAACGGTATCCCTCAGTGGTTTTGTATTCCTCTACGTCCCCTAAGGAAATGACATGCGTTGGGGTACTGCAGGAAATGGTAAGACGACTCAGCGGCGGGTTGTGGAATATCTCCTGCCAGCCTTAGAACATAATGAGGCGGAGCGGCGATAGCGGTGTTTGTCTTCACATCATATTCCGGGCAGTTTGATGTAAAATCAATGTATGCCACTTTATTGACACATGTTGCGAACTTAAACCTAGGTTCTGTTGCATGTGGCGTGGCCTTGGATGTCACTTGTCTATAATTCTCTCTTGGCTAAAACTGAAAATGTCCGTATAGTACACTCTGAGACAACTCAGCGAGGACGATGTCTCGGCACGGGCGTACTTTGTATGGGAACGAGCTTTCTTTAACCCTTATAGGGATCGCGTCGGAGAAGGGGAGACTATGAGTTGTCACTAGAGCTGCTGACTTAAGTCTCAACATCTGGAACACGAGTGACATATACGGGCCTTCATTAGGGAATTATGGTTGGGAAATTGATTAAATGAGAGACAACAGGAATGAGATCTATGGTTCAGCCAGGGTTGTGATTTTAGTTAGTTTAGTTAATGGCCTGGATAAAACTAACTAAGGTTTCTATTAACTAATAATTAACTAAACTAAATTAGCTAAAAAGAAATTATTTTAAAAAACTAAAATAAATAAAAAAACTTAATCTACTTAAGATACTTTAATATAGTAAATAGTATATTTCGAGGGAACTTATTAAAATATATTAAGGTAAAATACTAATAAGTTCGAGCCATATTTTTCAGGCTAAGCTAAATATATAGAAAACCAATACACGATATAATTCGTAGAATAAATAATATACCTAGTATCTTTGAACCAAAATAGCGTTATTATTAATATCCTAATTGATATCAAACTAAAGATTAACTCATTCGAACAAAACTTTAAAATTTAAAAAGTTATCTTATATACCTTTCGCTGGCTAAGCAACGTAGAATGAATAGGTTTAATATATTACAGCGTACAGAGTAGTATTATAACTGGTTAAAATCTATGAATTGAGTTGTTTATCGCCGCTTAATATTAAACCGGTAGTTATTAATAATGACGAACATAAACCGCTACGAAAACGCTAATATATAATTTTTAGAAAAGATAAAAATAAAAATAATATAACGGTAATATATTAAATAAAGAATGTTAGTATATACCAATACAATATAGATAGTAGTCGGTTGAAAAAAATAACACGACGAAATTATGAAAGCAATATAAAAAGGATAATAATGCGATATAAAACTTAAAGAAAAAAGAAAACTTCAGTAATTAATATAAGGTCATTACAATAATGTTAAAAAGGAAAAGAAAGAAAATAATTCTTTAAAATATTTTATATAAATATTACATATGTAAAGACGCAGTTTAGAGCAAGTATAAATTAATAATTTTTACGCTATAACAATATTCTTTATCCCGCTACTAAAACTAATATTACAGCTCGTACTTTAACGCGGCGCCCCGGCGAGGGCTTTATAACGTTCGAATACTACGTATAAAACGCTATCTTTATAAACTCTTAAACGTTTTAGTATATTATAAACACTTAAAATTCGAATCTTTAAAAAGAATAGGATGCATATTTTATAATAAGTAATTAAATGTAATTTCCTTCTTTTTATACCTTATAATAAGACAATACTATACGCAGCTCTTAAAACTCATAATGGTGGTTAGAATTGCAAATAATTAACTAGAATATATTAAATTAATTTAAATTAATTTGAGTTCTTTTATTAAATCTATATATAACTTTTATATAAATACGCGGATTATATCTCAGCTTGTTATAAATGTTATTTTTTTATATCTTTCGTTTTAACACTTTTAAAATTATTACTTGTTATAGCTTCTAGTTATATTTTCTTTCTTCTTTTCTTATGCTAGAAAATAATTTCTTATATATAATTACCGTTTTAATTACGTTAATTTTTAAACTCTCGACCTTTCTTAAAAAGTAAGAAATTCGTAATAACTAATTGGTCTTTTAGTTAAAGATTAATCTTATAAAAACTTAATTAATAATTTATACTTAATAATTAAGCGACTTTAACATTTATATTATCATAGGCTAAGGGCCCTTGTTAGGGAAATAGGCTAGGCCGATTCTAGGGATAAATCTCTGCATATATAACTAGCTACTCCTGCGCTTATATTACGTTTTTACTTAGCTCTTTAGATTTTTTAATAAACTTATTATGGCCTATATCCTTAACTTTTACGTATATAGCCTTTCACATATTAATAAAATCTTTTTTTTCGCGAACGGTCCGTCGCCGTAAAAAATACGCCAACGTTATTTGGCAACCCGTTCCTATCCGCTATAAAAATCGAAAAATAACCTTGCCGGTAAGTTTTACGCGCCGTTCGTAAATTACAGAAACGTAATAACCATAACGCTTAAAAATTCGAAATAGACAGAAAACTTTTTATTAATAATTTTATAATTAAAAATGCGTAAACGTGATTTTTTTATATATAAAAAACCCTTAACTGTTAACTTCAAAAATTACCAATTTTATTATATATATAAAAAACTTTAAAATAATCGAACTCTGAAACCTTTTTAAAATATATCGTTATTGCGTTAAAAATACCAAATAAAAAATAAAAAACTAATTAACGTTCAATTAAATAATATTAACATAAGCTTTTAATACAGTTTAAATATATTCCCGCTTTCGAAAATATTTTCTTTTAAACCGGAAGAAACAAATAATTAAATAAAATTAAAATTTTCCTACTAATTTCAAATTTTAACATCGAAACGAAAAAAAAATTCTTTTTAAACTCCAAAAAATAACTCAATACGTAAAATCCATTCGTGTAATTTTTTCGTCGTTTAGAAATATCATTTTTAACGGCCCTTATATTTCGCAATCGTACGCGATTACCCTTTAATTAAAAGATCTTATGGAAAATATAAAAATCGGCGCTATGTTTAACGCCGATAATGATTAACGTAAACGCCGTTAACGATTGGAAAAACGTTAATCAAAATATGAGAAACTAAGGCATTTTCGGAAAAACTGTCATAAAAAATCCGTCAAACCGTTTATAAGTGTTAACGTATTAAAGATTAATAAAACTCAAATCGAAACTCCGTTATTACTTAAGCGCTAAAAGGCAATAACGGAAACGTATTACAAGGCCTAGAAAAAGTTAAAAATATAAATATATTTAAAGCGTTAAAAAATTCGAAAAAGGAAAAGAATTATAACAAATAAAATAACTAACGCGTAACGTAACCTTTCGTAATTAGAAAAACCTTTCGGATTAAATTTGCGAATATCGCCGCTTTAAAATAAAGTTCTTAAAAGGGCGTTACAAATAAAATTACACAAAGTGAAAATTAAATTTAAAGGGGGGGTTTTAATATTATAGGCTAAAGCCTTTATTAAGGAATTAAATTAGGCCAATTCTAGAGATAGATTTTTATATCTATAACTAGCTACTCTTGCACTTTTGCTACGCACCGACTTAGCTCTTTAGATTTCTTAATAAACCTGTTATAGCCTATATCCTTAGCTTCTGTATATGCAGCCCCTCACATATATCGACGAGCTATTTTAATAATTGTTAAATGTTTTTATAAGTAATATTTTTAGTTAGTTATTAATATATAGTATTAACAGTTGTCGTAATAATCTTGTTAAAAAGTAACTAGCTTAGTTATATATTTAGTTCACATATAAGATACGTTATTAAATATTTAAAAATTTCGACGAGATTGTATATTACTAAAGCTAAAAGCTATTTATAATAAATCGCGTCTTTTTTTTCGCTTTACCTTTTTAACCAGCAGTAAGTCCGTATGTATAATCGTTAAAATTTAATAGTTTCAATTATTCAAAAAAAAAAAATAATACAAACAGCGTCTGGAATTAAATCTATTATTAAAAATAATTTATATTATAAGTAAGTTAATCTACTTAGTAAGGAGCTACCTTAATAATGCCCTACCTTATATAGATATACTCGTTAATCTATTTATTAATTTCTTTTCGTATAAAAACCTTCTTAAAAAGTTTAAAAAATTAAAAATGTTAGTCTTTTATTTATAAAAATCTGTGCTTTCGAACAATATGCAGCTGTTAGCTTAATCTCGCCTAGCGCAATCAATTAGCGCAGTAAAACGCAGGAACTTTTTCCGTTTAACCTTTAGAGAATACTAAATTAATAAACCGTATATAATACGCCGTATTAAATATATACTAATAAAAGAAAGAGTTTATAAGACTTCTTAAAAGTTATTACGAATTTAAAAAAAGCTTTAGCTTATTAGATTACCGTATATAGTTAATTAAATAATACGTTACTTTATTTCCGTTTTCGTTTATACGTATAATGCCTATTAATTAATGACAGTAACCTCGAATATTTATAAATAAAAGTTAAGTAACTCGATTTTTACGTCGTTATTTTAAAATTAAAACTTTTAAAATACGGCCATGAACTTTAAAAGTTTATATAATACTTTACCAGTTTTTATTAATATCCTATTCGAACGTTTCGCTTTATCAGAAATTAAAATTCTTAAATAAAGAAACCGATATAACGTAAACAAAATAGGAATAATGAAAAACATAAAGAAAAACACTTTCGTTTTCAGAAAAGGCTTTATGAAACGTATTTTCTTAAAAGATACGTCTAAATAGGAAGTGATTATTATAATTACATATGTTAATATTAACAGAGATTCGTAATTATTTCTCGTTATTTTTAATAGTATTAAGATATAATCATAATATTTCTTAAGTTTAATAATAATATATATTAAAATTAATACTGTATTATTTTAAAGAAGGGTTAAGCAAATACTAAAATCGAGTTAAATAACTTTATTAAATTTTTATTCTTAATAATAAGCTCGAAAGCCTTTACGAATAAACGCTATTAGTAATTAAGGGCTACATTACTAAAAAATTTATATAAATATATATTTATAATAAAATGTATATTATTTTCTTATTTTTTATATTTCTTTTATTTTCTACTCTTTTAATATAAGTATATTTATTACCTTAAAGCGGAAATTCCGTTATTAATTTTGCGAACGTTATTTTAGACGAGTTTTAATAAGTATAGGTAAAACCGATTTTTTAAACGTTTTCAAAAACCTAAAACGAAGTTATATTAAGTCGAAATAAAGTAAACAACATAAAAAAAAAATTTACGTTTTATTAATTGAACGAAAATGTCAGATAATAAAAACATTAGAAAAAGGAGGAAAAAAATAAGTATTCTTATCGTAAGATCGATTTTTACTTTATTACATTTTATTTTTATTTTTAAATTTTTTTTTTTTTGCTTTAATAGTTGTTTTGCGTATTAAAATATTTAAATTCTTTACTGACAAAGGTTGATCATAATTAATTAATTATAACCCTTGAAAAGAGTGGCTTAAAACGTATATAAAGATATACCCCGAATTAAATAAAGATTTCGTAAAGATGATTTCGGTTAAGGAGATGAAGGTAAGGCTTAAAGCCCTTATAAAGAGACGTTTTATTACAACTCGGCGAAAGTAATAACAAAATAAGCCTTTTAAAAGCGGGAAAAAAAGGTAAAAGAAAGCGGATTATATCATTATACGCTTATCTTAGTTTATAATTAATTAGTTAAGTAATCATTATGATATTATTATTTAAAGTATATTATGATAGTGACGATAGCTTTAAAATTACATAGCTCTTAATAGGGTAGCTGACTTTTTAAAAAAATAACATCACTATAAGAATTAATAAATTAGTAGCTAATTTAAATATTTTTCTCTGAATTTTTTTAATATATTAATTTAAAATTTTATTAAGATAATAAACTTTATTTATAATTATAATTAATAAAATTAGAGTTTTAATACTATTATATGAACCGCCTCATTTTATTAGTACTATGAAGGTAAAATCCGCTCTTTAATATTCGATGTCTTCGTATTAATATCTATATTTTAACTTATAAACGAAATTCTTATAGAAAATATTTCTCTAGTTTTTCCTTATACCGCTATAATTTTGAAATTATTATATAATTTCTCCACGCCGTTCGTATATTAATATCTTCGGCATTATAAAAAGACTTTAAAGACCGGAACGAATGACGCCCTACAAGGCCGTTTGACAACGCCTGTCATTCATCGCTTCGAGTGAATCAGCCCAAACTTCCACCAAGGTATTTTATACCATGCATATTACAATATATTTTATCTTGACTGCTGCAACAAGGGCTTTACGGGGCGGCCGTGGCATGGCTTCGTGGTAGGTCTGGAGCACGTTGGCTACCATTCCTGCCCTGCCCCGTCAATAGCACACGATCGTCGCTATTTCTGACACGGCACTTGGCATTATTGGCGGCATTATTCCCGTTGTCAACGGATCTGCCTTTGATGCTACGGATCTCGTGCAAGGTATACGACCTTGAGAGCAACACCTGGGAGACGGTGGCTTCACTTTCCATTCCGCTGAATCACCCCAATGTTGCAGCCGTGGACGGCAAGACCCCTGCCCTTTGGAGCCCTGAGAGTCGCCGACGACGGGGCATGGCGTGCGATTCCAGACTCATGGGTCTACGGCCTCGAAACAGACGCGTGAATCTCTCTAGACCCTCTGTCGGGTGACCAAGAAAGAGGAAGCGCCATCGTGAGCGTCAGAGGCCACACCATTTACCTTGCTGGAGGGATGCGCACTGAAGTTCCTGGACTGGGCAATGAGCAGGATACGGTGGATTTCGTTTCGGCTTTCAATGTCACATAAGGAACATGGTCCTCTCTGCCGTCCGCGGCTAGTCGACTGCCGAGGCGACGAGACAACGCCGGAGGAGTCATCACAGGAGACACGTTCTACATGGTGGGTGGTCCGGACCGCGGTCAGCTTAATGTCCGGGACACGGTTTACAAACTAGACCTCAACCACATGAAAGCAGGGTAGAATGTTAGCAATGCCAAGATGGATACGGTACGAGGTGGCATTGCGGCTGCAGCACTAGGAACTACGATCTACACCTTTGGTGGGGAGGGGAACCCAGCACCCGGGTCCTCTGTGTCTTCAACGAGACGGAAGTTTATGGCACAGAATCCAACACTTGGACACAGCTCGATGCGATGGATCTACCGAGGCACGGCACCTATGCCGTTGGGCATTAGCGGCGGTGTATACATCACAGGAGGTGGAATCACTTCAGGCGCGGGTTTCTTAAACACGTTTGACGTGTTCTGGCCTTGGTGATTATCAAGAGAAGGGTTGTGTTGCTTTATTTGGGATTTCGTTGCTCCTAACATACTTGACCCTGGTGTCTCCTGATAGGACAGGCTACACATCGGTAGTAACCATATAGGAGCCCATCTTTCTAGGGGGGACCTTTTCTTGAAACATATGGTCGATCTCGTGGAAAGCACGACCTTTCAACTCTGGAACATACACCCAACTCCAAACTGACGCTACAATGGCCAGTCCTCCAAAGATGAAGCCAACTTTGCCCTTGAGATTTCCCTCATCAGGGTTCATCATGTAGGGAATGGTGAAGTGCATGACGATGCCCATGACAGCCTGGGTAGCGGTTGCCAGTGCCATGGTAGGTGCGCGTAGTGAGGTGCTGCTGACTTCACCCAGGACCGCAAAGGCCATGGCGCCAATGGTCATGGAGTACACAAAGGCATAGATAACTGTCATGGTGGACTGGGCCCACTGTGCCGCACCGGTCGGCACGACGTCGAGAATGCCGATGAGCAGGAGAAGCGTCGTCAATGCGCCCATGCCGAAGAGGAAGATCGTTCGCCGGCCAAACGAATTGACCACGAACCAGCTGCAGATGTTGCCAAGTGCGCCGCAGGCCGTGACACCCACGCCGAGGCCAAAGCTGCTCGAGATCGGGACGCCCGCAAGCTGGAAGAAGTAGGTGGAGTATCCAAGCACGAAGATGATTCCCACGGCGTGCTGACAGACGAAGACGCCCATGCTGATCACTGTCCGTATACGGTCGGTTCCCTTGAAGCACTGCAGAAAGCCGCCTTGCTCCATTCGAGACGTCTCCTCCTCCGCAATAGTGGCCTCAAGCATGGCAAGTTTGGCGTCGACATTAATGCCGGTGCCGTATAGCTTGTAGATGGATTTCTTCGCCTCGTCCCGTTTTCCCTTTCGAACGAGGTACCACGGAGTCTCCGGGGCGAGCGGCAGGAAGACTAACAGAAAGGCACAAAAGAAGAGCTGCATTGCAAACGGCGCGCGATACGCCCACGAGTCGTCCCTCTCGCCGAATGCCTTGATCACGGCATTAGACAGGAGCTGGCCTATTGCAATTCCGAGGTTGACGCCAGCGGTCGCAATGCCTCTCAGTACAACTGGAGAAATTTCAGAGGCGGCGAGGGGTGCGAGAGTCAGGTAGAAGCCGAGCCCAAACCCGAGAATGAGCTTGGATACGACAAACGCGGCATGGGCGGCCGAGAATATCTCGCCGAGGATGCCTCCGGTGACGACGACGAGGCCAATGTAAAGCGAGTTCTTGCGTCCGATTTTGTCCGCTATCCAGGAGCACAGAAACCCGCCAAAGAATTGGCCCACGCTGCTGACAGTGTTGAATGCGATTTGCCAATCGGCAGGGAGAACAGGCTTGCCTTCAAATATGTATCCGTAATCTCGACGAAACGAGGGGATAGAGAGGACGGCACCGTTGATTTGGGCATCGAAACCCCTGGGCATGATTTTCAGCAGACCGAATCTCAAGTGTTGAGTCTCATGCACCTACCATCCAACGGCTGCCATAGCCCAGTAGAAACACCACCAGACCAAAGCCGTGTGGCGACGGAATACGACACTCAGTGTCAAGTCATGCTCCAGCTGGTTGTCAACAGCGATTGCATCCTTGGCTTTTCTGATGTCCTCGACCCCCAAGACTTCGGTGTCGGGGACGATGTCCTCCTTTTTCTCCGTCATCTTTGGTTTGGCTGTTGTGTCGTGAGAGAGAGTATTGACGAACCTGGGTGATTGACCTGGGTGAAGCAAAGCTAAAGAGAGTGCGACGAATGAGAATATAAACAAAGGTCGTTGTTATACCAACAAGCAGGCATTGCAAAGGCTTCTTATCGGTATATATATGGCTGTTTAGTGTAAGACTCCAGCATTTAGCATCACAGCCGAAACGTCACCTGTCAGGCAAGCTTAGGGACAAATCCGACAAGTTGAGTCCGGGGGCAATAGTCTGGGGAATGCGGAGGCCAAACATTCCACGAGTACCGCCGGGCCTACTATCACGTAGCCCAATTAAAAGAGAGCATCGAGTTATCGGGATGTGCCAATAGCGCGAGTCAATTTGGAGCTTGGCGGCTGAAGGTGGTTAGATAACTTTTGGAGTACCGGATGGAAGAATACTTTTAAAGCCGACACTCCCCGACCATAACGGGTGACCTTTGGACTCCGCATCTTTCATCGTTTTCATCACTCAACGCCTCAAATGGAGTATAGTCATTTAGAGTGGGGCAATGGCATCTAGCAAGGGCAGCCTAAATGGCGAGCCGATCGAACAGCCGCCCATCGGGTGCCGAGGATCTCGAAGTACGAGGTTCTAGGAAACGACCTGCGCCACGGGGCACCGCGTTTTACCCCCGGAAACGGGCCAACACGGCATGCCAAGTGTGTCGAGCTCGCAAGACGAAATGCGACAACAAGAAGCCAAGCTGTACATACTGTCTCAGCGTGGGGGCAAAGTGCATACAGTCGCCTGTCGACCTGTCAAGTTTCGATCCCGCCAGCCTGAAAATCTTGGAGCGTCTAGATGACTTGGAACGATTTCTGCGGGAATCAAAGACTGAGCAATCAGGTCCAAAAGAAGACGGTGAATCGAGACGGCAAGAGCCGGAATCTGACACGCGGGGTTGCCATGATTCGACTCCTGGCAACAATTCGCTCCAGCCAGAAACGGATCTCTCAGAAGCCGGCAATTCTCACACCCGGGACTACTATCCCCTCAGGAGCACTTTGCCAGCTAGAGTGGAGGACATGTTGCAATGGCCTTGTTTCTCACTAGATCACCTGCCTGAACCGGCGCTCCCCGCACCATCCCCAGACAGTGTGGGGACTCCGTCTGGGAGCCGTGGTGGTGCTGGCGCCGTGTTGTCAGAGCCCACCGACATGGATCCCCAGTGGATCAATCGGCTGTTGGACAACTTCTTCATGTATGTCCACTGCAAGAACCCCATATTAGACGAGACGTCGACCCGAAAGCTTGTCCGACGCGTCCTCTTCGAGGGCATTGACTGGTCGCCGGCTTCCTGCCTAGCGATGTTGGTGTGCGCCTTAGGCTGCATGTCTGGGCCGTTCCGCGCAAGTCCTGACCTTTCGATGGATTCACCGGCATACAGGAGTTCTCAGCTCTTCTTCCAAGCTGCCCAGAAACGGATCGGTACCTTGTTGGTGCAGTCCGATATAATCGGGGCTCAATGCTTGTTCTTCTCGGGCGTTTACATGATGACCGTGTTCCGACCCATGCTTGCATGGCGATTCTTCTCGCAAGCCTTGGCAGCGTGCCAGAATTTTCCCTTCTTGACGCGAGCACAGACTTTATCCAGCACATCGGCTGAAGCGCATGAGGCTGTGGAAATGAGTGGCCGAGACACACGCGAGCAGGCCGTGTACTGGTCCGCCTGGAAGTCAGAGCGCGAGCTTAGCGCTGAGCTTTATCTTCCAGACTTTAGCCTCCTCAACTCAGGGAGCACTCTGTATCCCCCCTTCTTCCCTACGCCCCCGGGCCCCACCGCGGAGAGCCCAGATGCGGCCCCAGACGCCCAGAGACAGCGTGAGCGGGCTGCCTGGCTGTTCTATCTCTCCGAAATATCGCTACGGAGGCTGAATAGCCGCCTCTGCCGCGAGATACTGACATTGCGCAAGAGACACAAGTCAACAACATGTTTCTTAGAGGCATTATCCGAGGCGATCCCCGAATATGAGGTGCAGGCAACGGCGTGGACCAACGGCCTTCCACCCGAACTATCTATTCACGACACAACCGAAGACGACGTATGCCGGGCTATCCTACGCGGCCACCTTGTCAACCTCTTCGAACTTATATACTGGCCCTTTGTTATGGCAGCGCTGGATGGGACACGAGACTGGCTTTCCCATTCGGCGACTCGGGAACTGGCCTATCGTGGCCTAGAGACGCACGTCAACCGCCTGCTCGTTAACGAGCCCGGTTTCTTTCATAGGCACCACGGCACGTTATTTATGATCAAGACCTGTACGCGCAGTGCAATGGTTCTCATTGCCGCTGCCGGCACGGGCGGCGTGATGCCGCCTGGCTGGGATGATGCTGTGCTGAAAGCAACTGAACTATTGGGGTATTGGGCCAATGACTTACCAGATCTTGCTCGGTGGAAAGCGATTCTAGAACCGCATCACGTCACTTCCCACTAAAAAGCTACTGTTTTCGATTTGCTTCTATTATTGGTCCATATGCTCATTCGGCAGGTGAAGCAGACAATCCCAAGAAGTTGAGCTAGTGTCAGTGCTCTAGTACGACTAGGTGGGTCGGGACTTAGTTCTCGCAGGGGTTGATCGGGGAGTATCGCTCGTATGGTGGAAGGAAAATGATTACCATACCACGATTTCTGCATGAACCTGGAGGAAGTACGCACAATGATGTATTGTGTTCCATCACGTGAGGTAGTCTAGCTCGGATTGAACTCCTCCGTCCGGTCGGCGTCCATGTCATTTAAAACGGAAACATCGCAGTTATAGCCTGCGTTGGCGCGTATCTGCACCTTACCTACATGCTTTGGTTCAATCAAGATCCTTACAGGATTGACTGGCTTCATCTTTTCAATAGAAGGGGTCATACGAAGAAAAAGAAACCCTCTCATCATGTCATCCTTACAGAATGGCCCGGTGTCGTCCTCCGGAAAAGGCCCACCATGCTCGCTACTCCGTGTCCGAGGGAACGACATTGTTGACGCCCGGGGCCACAAGATAATCCTCAAGGGCGCTGGCCTGGGTGGCTTCCTAAACATGGAGAACTTCATCAACGGGTACGCGGGTCATGAGCACGAATTCCGCACTCAAATGGCAGAGGTTCTGGGCAAGGACAAGGCAGAGTACTTTTTCGACCGCATGATCCACCACTTCTTTACTGAGGAAGATGCGGCCTTCTTGGCCTCTCACGGCCTGAACTGCATCCGCATCCCATTTAACTACCGCCACTTCATCGACGATCTGAACCCAGACGTCATCAAGCCAGAGGGTTTTGCCCTTCTAGACCGATGCGTCGAGATTTGCGCCAAATACAACCTCTACGTCGTCTTGGACCTTCACGCTGTTCCTGGCGGTCAGAACCAGGACTGGCACAGCGACTCGGGCATTGCGCGCGCCCTCTTTTGGGAGTTCAAGGACTTCCAAGACCGCGTGATCACTCTCTGGGAAGCCGTTGCAAGGCATTACCGGGGAAACCCCTTCATCGCCGGTTACAACCCCCTCAACGAGCCGGCGGACCCAACAAAAGATGCTAATGGCCACTACGGCGCCCGTCTGGTTGCTTGGTACGCTCGAGCAGAGAAGGCCATCCGTGCCATTGACCCTGACCATATCCTCTTCATCGATGGCAACACGTATGCCATGGACTTTCGCGCATTCCCGGATGAGCCGCTTCCCAACTCGGTGTATGCCATCCATGACTACAGCGTGATGGGATTCCCGATTGGCGAGCAGTACGAGGGTACCGAGCAGCAAAAGAAGCAGCTTCGGACCAGTTTTGAGCGCAAAGTTGAATTCATGAGGAAGCGCGGTGTACCGGTGTGGAACGGCGAGTTTGGCCCCGTCTACGCCAGTCCACACAAGGTCAAGGGCGGCGAGGCCGAAGCCAACGAGATAAACAAGAAACGGTTTGCTCTGCTGAAGGAGCAGTTATCCATTTATCGCGAAACAAGTACCAGCTGGTCCATATGGCTCTACAAAGACATTGGATACCAGGGAATGGTATATGTCGACCCAGCTTCACCATACATGAAGCTCATTCAGCCATTCGTCCAGAAGAAAGAAAGGCTAGGACTCGACTTTTGGGGAGTCGTGAACAAGGACAGTGTCAAGCACATCTACGAGCCGTTCATCGCGGGCCTGCGAGCGGAGATTTCCGAAAAGTATGTCACGGCGAAATACCCAAAGGTCTGGACGTTTGACAGGCAAGTCGAGCGGGTGGTCCGAGAGTGTCTCATGAGCGAATATGTGGGCTGGGACCTCGCAGAGCTATTCAGAGGCAAGGAAAAGGAAGAGCTGGAAGACCTGGCAGCGAGCTTCGCCTTCAAGAACTGCAAGGGACGAGAGAAGCTCAACGACATTTTAAGAATAGACTGTGCCAACTAGACTCCGTACTATAATGATAGATAATACGGACGCCCAATGCTTACATGATTCAAATACTCGACTGAATTCTGCTAAGCTCTTGACTGCGGTGCATCTAGCGATACAGTGTACGTTTGTCAACCTTCTTTAAATTCGTCCCCCTTCCATCAGTTTGTTCACCGGCGTTTGCCCGTGTTCCAGAGGCCGCTATCTCCAGGCTGTAACCAACTGTCTATCCAGTCCTTTGCCTTCCATGATATCCACAACCCGTTGGCCAATGTCTGGCAGATACTTAAATGCATGCCCACTGCCACCAGTCGCACGCATTAGTCCCTCCTGTCCCGGTACCCTGTCAACGACGAAATGATTGTCGAAAGAATCCGTGTACAAGCAAGCCCGTGCGAGCCAAATGTCGGCGCATTCTATCGCAAACTCTGGTAGGTAATTTGTCAAGGAAGTTCCGTACTGCTCGGTTCACCTGTGTCAGGATCATCTTGAGGATCTCGCGCTCTCTCGATCTTGTGACAGGAACGCTCCGCTCCTTTCCGTCCGCTTGCATTTTCGGATTCGCGTACTTGGTTCCTCGGTACCCAATTTTGAAGTAGCCATTCTTGTCGGCAGGGGAAGCTATAGAGGCCACCTCCTGCACCATCTCGCATTTTAAACGTGGGGTGGCGGGAATCGTGAGTGTGAGATTTAAGACCGAGTAGTGCCCCGCCACAATGTGGGGCCTCACATTTTTCAGCACTCCATGTCTGACAGGAAGCGCCGCCGCAGAGGGGAGGATTCTGGGATCTTGAGGATGACAGCTGAGCCAGCAGTTATTTCGCAAAGCCGATCGAGGGATGGCAGGAGAGCCGGAGTCCACCCACCGCCAGCCATAATTGTCATGGATGCATGGTGAATCTTGCTGTTACGGCCTCGTCCACCGTAAGAGCTCTTATATAGTTGTTAAGCACCTAGTTGATTGTTACAATTGTGATCAATCGCTTACCTCACGAACATCAGGCTCCATGTGAGGTTGTGGCTGCGCCGCAGGCGCAGCCGTGGCTAGAGCTTTTTATCAAGAAGTAGCTTTGAGGGTTTAATGTATTAACTAAACCTGGCTAAGAAAAAATTCCATAAAAATAACAAAACCTTAAAAATAAGGCCTGATAGCAAAGTTATAATTTTTTTAACTTCGTATTGCATTTCTTTATATAATTTTTAAGAAAGAAAGTTAATTTAAATTTTAATTTATTTAATATATTTATTATTAGTGTTATGAACTAACCAGTGGAGGGCCTTGGAAACGGTCGCACTAAGACCGAAACAGGATCCAAGTGGATCAGTTACGTGTTGGGCTCCCGGTGGCTCCCATGGAGCGCAACGGAACGCAATACATGTAAGCAGAAGGCTCCCGGTGGCTCCCATAAAACGTAACGGAACGCAATAAAGATATATACGTTCATTTCGGCCCATAGTTAGATAACGACAACTTATAATATAATTTCGTTACTTAAAACGTTTTTAATATTACGAAACGTAATTAAATTATTGTATTTATTTATTGCTTAAACGATACGATATTTCTACTAATATAAACCTGTACGTTTAGGTTTAATAATTAATTAATTAATTTAACTGTTATACGTTATAAGTTTTTATTTAATAATATCGGTAAATTTTAAATAATATTTAATATTATTAAAATATCAACTAGTACGTAAAAAAACTTTACTTAATAACTTTAAATTCGTATCCGCAAATTGGAAAAA